>BPLS01024328.1:0-10371 GCA_019656275.1 Rhododendron kiyosumense | reverse complement strand
GGGAATGAGTATATTCCATTAATAATATCACGAATATTATCCTCCCCGTCGTAGGTTGGGGTCTGAGCTGGTCCTTGAACCTTGTGACAGCTCCATCTAAAGAACGGAGTTGGTGCACCTTGACTTTGTCATAGCTAAGATTGCCTAGGCAAATGGAGGTAAGACTGCTTTCAACTCCCCAGGTCCGTAATTCTTGCTGTGCTGACCTCATTCGTTTAACCCTGCTTATCTGGTACTCCCCTGTTCCCAAGCTCCAGCTTTCCTCTGGAGGTTGGGAACATTGGTAAGACCTAAATGGCAGTTACTGCTTTTTTTCCTTTTGTAGAAAGTTTTAAATACATGGGCCATGTCGTGGGATAGGTGTCGAGATCCCTGCTACTCTGGTGTTTTTAGAGGTGGATGACGATGAACAAGGAGCCGTTCTCGGGATTGATGCTCATCGTCTAAGCTTCTCATTGTTTTGATCAAGCTTTTTTAGAGAGGCATTCGAATTTACTTAAGCGATTTTCTGCGCAAGACCCTTCTTCTTCGACCCTCTTAGATCCTGTTCTCGTTTAGGTACATTCTTCTTTCTTCGCTGTTTTTCCCCCTCTTTTTAAACTGGATTCTCCCCCTAGTGTAGAGATTTCAAACCCAGCGTGGGTTATTCCTGGGGAGTTCATCTGTGCGAGGTTGATCAGGTTTGTTTCTGTCAACCTTTATTCCCCATTATTGAGGATTTTGCCCCTTACTCTGTTATGCTTCAAAACAAGGTGTTTCAAGAGATCTTGCTTCTCTTCGTTAATTTGTATGCTAAGTTCTTCGTCGGAACCCTAATGTTTGAGGGATTTATCAATTTCTCTTCTATTTTGAACGTTGAAGAGTCGTTGGAAGAGGAGGAGGTATCATTACACCGTGGTGGTAATATTAAGGTTTCGTCCAACAAAGGGCCATCGAGTAGTGTTAAGCCCTCATTGCCTCCTACTTCTTCGTCAAGGGGTCCCCGTAGGGTTCTCGTCTTTTCTGCTTCCAACATCCCTTCTACGATTACAAACAAAGAGTAAGCCGTCCTTAGGGTTAGATACTCTATTCCATTGTCTGTTCCCCTTAGGAAACCTTCTAGTTCGGAAAGGGCTTACTCTTTCATTGAAAATGAGACTTGTCACTATACTAGCGCCCTAGAATGAGGTTTGCGCCTGCCTCTTCCCACCGTGGTGAGGGATATCTTGAGTTTTCTTGGTTTCGCACATGGCCAAATTGTACCCAATTCTTGGCGCCTCCTAATAGGTTGTGCAGTGCTGTGGAGGGTGATGTCAGACGGGTTGATTTTTTTACGAAGGGGCCTTTCCTGAACCAATTTTCAGTCAAGGAGGCCCCAGGTGGCACTGGGTGGTATTATTTCACAAAGAGGCTTGGCAAGGGGGAGTTAGTCATAGAGCTCCATGCTGTGAATAAAAATTGGAAAGATAAATTCTTTTTTGTTGGTGGTGATGGTTGGGAGCTCCCTAGTTGGGAGGTTGGAACATATACCCCTCGGATCCCTAGTAGGTGGGGGATTCCCATCACAAATTGTAAGCTATTGCTTTTCTTCAATCTTATAACTTTATGAATTCATCCATATGTTTATGAATCCCTCCTATTTTTGTAGCTAGAGCTCCATTTTCTTTGAGTTCTGCCTTGGAAGCGGAGCTGCAGCAAGCTAGGAGCTACTTAGTTCACACCTGGGAATTGCTTGTGACTCCAGGGTCGTTGGCTGCATATTTACTGGGCCTAGAGACCACCCGTGAGGCCTTAGCACTATCTATTGGTAGTTTTTGTTTTTTATTCGGTGTCATGCCTTTAGTTGACTTTCACAATGCTTTCATTTCTTTTTTTTTCAGAAGAAGAAGTTGAAGACAAAGGGATGGCGCCAAAAATGGACAAAGCTTTACTGGTCCAATTGAAAGCTGAGACAGCAATGCAATCATCTGGGGCTGTAGCTTCCAAAAGGAAGAGCTCTCGTCTTCAGAAGGAGCTAAATGTTGACAGCTTTCTAGATGCCGACCTTTCTGCTGATCCTTCCCTTGACTTAGTGGTTGAGCGAATAACTGAAGAAGAGACCAAGAGATCTAAGAGAAAGGCGAAGGGAGCAACTCTGGAGAGTACCCTTCCTGCCAAGAAAGCAAAGGCTTCTGTTGGCCCTTCTGTGTTGGGCAATTATCAAGAGGCCCTCGAGCGTGCTTCTGGGCTGCTTTGTGCAGCTGATAAAGAGATAATGGTAGAGATGTCTCCCTAGGTAGTCGGGGAGCAAATGCTGGTCGAGTTGGCCATGGTATGCTCCTCTTTTCTGCTTTAGCATTTCATTTATTATTTATTGCTTCCTTTGCTGACCCTTCTTCTCTTCTGGCAGGCTGCGGCTCATGGCCGATATCTCACCTCCCAGAGCCATAGCCTGGTAACCAGGTGGTCACCTTTACGGAGGCTAATTTGAAACTTACGAAGTAGGGTGCTTCCCTAACTGCAGAGCTTTAGAAAGTGATCAAAGAGAGAGATGCCGCGCTAAAATCAAATAGGGGTTTGGAGGAGGAGAGAGATACTGCCATGGCCACTGCTCTGAGTTTGGAGCAGAAGATTTCTAAATGGGACGTGGAGATGGAGAAGTATAGGACCATGAGTCTGGGGATGCTAGAAAAGGTGAATAATGCTCGTAGGGAAGCCATTGATCTCTTCTTGCAATCCCCCGAGTACCGTCAGGACATAACCCAGCAATATTTGATGGGTTTGAAGCCATGAGAAGCCGTGCAGCCTTAGCTTTCCCAAATTTGGAAAATTCCAAATTTGAGGTTGATGATGAAGAGGGGCCCTCATGTCTTGACGTGGGACAGAAGGAGGAGGAAGAAGGTGATGACACGGCATCCAAGGACACATCTATCCTGAGCTCTTCGATTGCATCCCTTCTCCAAACTCCAGAAAAAGTCTCTCTTCGTCTTGAATCTCCAACTCCAGCAGTAACACCTCCTGGCCCATCATTTGGTGATGGGTAGGCTACCAAGCACATTACGTTATGCATATAGACTTTTGCCATTTCCTGTCTTTGTTATAGCTATGCCAAACTTTTGAGCTTTAGACTTTTAGTCGAGGGGCATACCCTTTATGGTACCAAGTTTTGAATTTTGAAGCTAGGGATTCTATCCAGAGCTTTGTTTTGTTCTTTTATCGCATAGTTATACTACGTCTTACTCCCCTAAGTGTGTACATTGCTTGCCTTCAAACAATGGTGACACTGATTTGATTTTCCCTTGGGATATCTATTAGGTGAGTTACAATTCCGTAGATTGCATAGTTGTGCTATGTCCGTGAGCTTAGATATTTTTTCTAAGCTCTTTTTCATTGCATAGCTGTGCTACGTCTGTTGAGTTTGGATATTTTTCCTAAGCTCTTTTTCAGTGCATAGCCGTGCTACGTCTATGAGAGAGTGGCAGTATCCCTACTCCCCTAAGTATATGAATTATTTGTGTCAAACAATTAATATACTTATTGTAGTTTCCCGTAGGATGTACTTCAGGTCTGACAATTCTTTCCGTAGAATATTGTATGTGTTCAAAACATGAGATAGTAGCCCTTGGGGTCCAAATCTTTTGTTTTAAATAAATGCAATCGTTTCAACTGCCCGAGGTAATCGGATGTGTAACTTCCCATTACTCTAAGCAGTTGAGGTGGTGGTTTTAGTTATAGTGTTGATTGTGATCATGCTGATTGGGTTAGCAAGCGGTTAGTGAATCGTTCAAGTTGTGCTACAAATATCAGTAGGTTTTAGAGATTACACCCCATTCCATAATCAATTCTCACATTGTGATGGCGAACAACAAGCGGATCTCAAAATTGTGCCAAAAGCTGCAGCACCTAAAGGCAGCCATTGATGGGCTATCTTTGTAGACACTTAAATTTCTGCAAGATTTAATAGCCGTCCGGTTAATTAAGATAAATAAATAATCTTGATTAATGGGTCAAAGCGCTCGAATAAATATTAGGCCGGGCAAATTTCTATAGCTCAATCCATTCGAGATAAAATGAAGACCAAAGTAAGTTGGGCTAACTTAATTAGCCTAACAAATTAAAGAGTTGGGCTAGCTCAATTGGCCAAAACCCATATGGGTTTAAGGTATACAAGCTCAAAAGTGCAGGCCCACTTTAAATAAATCCTAAAAAAAAGAGTCAAAAAATAAATATATTATTTCTCTTTTACATTAAAACCATTCCCTAAAAAGAAGTATAAAATCTTCTTACATAGGAAATGAAATGGGATCAAGATCCAATCAAATCAAATCAAGTCAAGTCAATCAATCAAGCCAATCAAATCAAATCAAGCCAATCAAAGATGTTATTATGAGATCTTGCCATACTTAGCTCTTCTCTCCTTGAGCCTATAAATAGAGGCTCATATGAGGGAGAAAGGAACTTTGGCTGGACATTCTTCAGAGCTCTCAAGCACTCTTCAAGAACTCAAGCATTCTTCAACATCCTGCAGAGAATCATCAAACACCAAAAACCGTGTCAATTTCTTTGCAAGTCCACCACATCAAATCGTTCAGCAACTCAAATCACTCAACAAACCAAAACTCTTGGAGATTTTAAGGATCAAACTCCAAAGTTCAAGTCATCTTCAAACTTTGTTCTTCGGTTCATTCAACTTGAAGATTCAAAGAAATTTACTGTTTGTGCGATTCAACAACAAGCATTCAAGCCGTTGGAACGCCAGCAATTTCGGAGATCGAATCAGAGGATTTTGTTCTTTTCTTGTTTAAAGAGCATTTATTAGAGAATTGTACCCCTTTCAATTCAAAATCAATAAAAAGTATTATTTTGTGCATCTTTTTCGTCTTCTTTTTTGCAGGACACGAATTTGTGTGTTACAGTCTTCGAAGATGGAGGCCATGGCAGAATCTCTTTCTGTTATGGAGAAGACGGTCCGCATGGTGTTGATAACTAACTGGGACTAGTTGGAGGCTTTCCGAGGGCAACCGGCACCGCCCATTCCTTCCCCTCCGAGGGAGGGTGGTAGTGATTAGGTTGCCACTTTGTGGGTTATACCCACAAAGTATTTTATGTAAAAAGTTGTCCACACCCCTTAGGGTGTTATTAATAAAATTTGAATAATTTTATTCTTCTGTTTGTCTTTTCCATATCATGCATATAGGAAAACTAAACGATCATCCCTCGTGGGGAGTTTTATTGGCCGCAGGGGCTAACAAAGAGAACACGTGGTCCTAATAAAAACAGCTTTGCTGCTAAAGTTTTACTGAAAACAAAAAGTTTCCTAAAAATAGAAATAAACTTCCATAAAAGAATAGAAATAGACTTCCATTGCAAGCACCTACTTGTAATACTTCTTGAGAAGCTCCGCATTCCATGAGTTTGGAAGTTCTTTGCCCCTTAGGGTTGTGAGCTTGTATGCACCAGCCTTGACATGGTGCAAGACCTGATAGGGTCCTTCCCAATTTGGGCCAAGCTTGCCCACCTTCTTTCCAGTGGGATCAACTTTTCTTAGAACTAGATCACCAGCTCGAAAATCTCTTGGCCTAACCTGTGCTTCATGATATTTGACCATTCTTTACTGGTAAATGACCACTTTGGCCGTTGTTGTTTCTCTTGTTTCTTTTAAGAGATCTAGCTCAGCCCTGAGGTCTTCTTGGTTTGCTTGGTGGTTAATGCTTGCAATCCTGTAATTGAGGAGTTCAATTTCAATTGGGACTACTGCTTCAACCCCAAACGCAAGAGAATATGGGGTTTCTCCAGTTGCAGTTCGGGGCGTTGTTCGATATGCCCATAGCACATTATAAAGCTCGTCTGGTCAAGCTCCTTTGGCCTCTCGTAGCCTCTTCTTAATTCCCTTTTTGATGGTTCGATTTGTCACTTCTACTTGCCCATTTGCTTTCGGGTGAGCTTTGGATGCATAATGTACATGTATTCCCTTGGAAGTATAGTATGCTTTGAACTGAGCATTATCAAACTGCTTTCCTCGATCTGTGACTATGACTCGGGGTAATCCAAATCGGTTAATAATTAACTTCCATAAGAAATCAATTGTAACCTCTACCGTGATTGTGGCCAGTGCCTTGGCTTCGACCCACTTTGTAAAGTAATCCGCAGCTATAATGGCATGCTGGACCTGACCTACTGCCATAGGAAGTGGGCCAATCAGGTCTACTCCCCATTGGGCAAATGGCCAAGGTCCTTTCATTGGAGTTAAGACCGTGGGTGATCCATGAATGATGTTTGCAAAGCGTTGGCATTTCTCACATTTTTGGACCATAGAATTGCATTCTTTTTGCATGCTTGGCCAGTAGTATCCCAACCTAAGGAGTTTGTAAGCTAACATGCGGCCACCTTAGTGATCCCCACATACTCCTTGGTGGACTTCTTCTATAGCCCGTACATATTCCACCGTGGTCAGACATCTAAGGCATAGTAGTGAGAAGCTCCTTTTGTATAGCACATCTCCCATCATTAGGTATTTTGCAGCTTTGATCTTGAGCTGCCTGGCTTTGACTTCGGGTATGAAAGGTGAATCCGTATTCTGTACCAACTCTTCTACCGTAGTAGGAGTTTGTGCTTTGATATGTTTTATTAGCCCCTCAATCTGGTCCTGCATCTTGAGCAACGCCTCTTGTTCATTGGGCAACTTTTCTAGGGGTGGTTTGTCGTGCTTTCTTCAATTTCGGCTTTCCATTTCACTGGATTCCCCTGTCATCCTCCTCTTCATGTCGACTATGTCGTAGGTTTAGGATGCTTGGTTCGGAGATTTGCTTTCGTAAATCTGCGTTTTCCTGCATCGTTGTTTGTAACCCTTGGGTTAATATTTTTATTTACTCTTGCATCTGAGTGAACACTTCCGGGGTCATTTGGTCACCTTTAGTTTTGTTTGCTGCGGTGAATTCTGCCGCTTTAGCGACTTTTTTGGCGGCTGCGGCGGCCTTGACGGCTTTTGCTGCCTTGGCCATCTCAACGGCTTTGGCAGCCTTAGCTGCAACGGCGGCCTTCGTACCGTCGTTGACACCCGTTTGTGGGGGGTCTAAAGCCATTGTTGTTCTGCTTGATCGAGTCTCCACCATACAAAGCTATTCACTGTAAGGAAAAAGTCCTCTCCCACAGACGATGCCAGCTGATGAATCAGCTTTGTCTCTAGCTCTGACCTGATCCTGCAAAACAAAGCAAGAGCTCAAGTCACCAGTGTGGTGGCATGCCAACCACCCTCCGATGCCTAAGTAAGTAAAGAACTTGTTATGTGGAGAGAGAATTGAGATTCTTAGTTATGAGTTGTGTACCTTTTATTGGAGTTCTACCGTCACTTTATATGCATATTTGATAGGAGGTTGAGTCCTAGTAGGACCGTATTCCGGGGATTTAGGATCGTTTCATTGAGGAGTGTGGAGTCCTACCGTAACTGAGACTTTACATTCATCCTGCCATAAGATCGAATCCTTATCCTTTTTGGGTTGTGGTTATCATTGGCATTTTATGCCTACCGAATCGATATCATTTCTTTATCCCTTAGGACTTTGGTTTGTATCTTGTTTGGGAATGAGTTTATTCCATGAATAATATCACAAATATTATCCTCCCTATCGTAGCTTGGGGTCTGAGCTAGTCCTTGAACCTTGTAACAGCTCTGTTTGAAGAGCGGAGCTGGTGCACCTTGACTTTGTCATATGTAAGATTGCCTAGGCAAATGGAGGTAAGACTGCTTTCAACTCCTCAGGTCCGTAATTCTTGTTGTGCTGACCTCATTCGTTTAACCCTACTTATCACATGCCTATAGCAATTACCCAAAAACTTGTCCATGAGTTGCAGAATAATTGCCCCACTGGCCTCTGAAATGCAATTCCCCATTTGTTTTACATAGCGTTGCTCTCGACTTTTTGTTATCAGCTTTGTTCAAGGATCAGAGAGGAACAATAGTTCCTCGTTTCTAAAAAAATTATCACTCTAGTACCCCTTTTGACTTAATGTAAGTTATGTTGTTGGTTTCAAAAACAAAATCTATACACCTTTCATTTTTTTTCCTCCAATAAAAATAGATTTCAGATAAACAACTACACAACGATTTCCTATAAGTTCCACCGCAACTCCATGCATCAGGGTCGAATCTAAGCCCCACCGTGAAGAGAAGGTTTAACACCGCAAGTAGTTATGAAAACCAGCATGAACCCAACTATTATGCGAGGAAATCTACAAGTATATATTATTTTTACGGACAACTAGAACTGAAATTACAAATTATGCATTGTGTTTTTGCAATTGAAATAACAACACACAAGGAGAAGTACTAAAGAAACTAATTCCTAGTGACTGCAGAGACGGATCTACTTGAGGGCGTATGGGGGCCATGGGCCTCCGCATTGTTTCAGGATTTTTTTTCTTCAAATTTTAATATTAATATTAGTTGTTTTCTGTTTTTAAAGAATTATAAATCGTATTGGGTGTTATTTAGACATTTAAATGCTTTAAGAATGAATATGTTCGTTTTGGGTTCTAAAATTCAATTCCTCTCTTTGCTCATGATAGTGTCCCATAAGTTTTTTCTTCAATTATTAATCTCATTTATCTTTCTATCTCTCTCTACTGTTTACCCAAAAAAAAACTCCCTCGAAATCTAAACTAAACAAACTATTAGATTTTGAAATTTTGAAATTTCAAAATCTTGTTATTCATAATCTGATCTCTGCGTTTATAAAATCCTAATTTCGTCCCTGCTAGCAGGTGCTTTAACGAGTTATTTGTCAAAATATCAGCGTATCCATTTTCTTTTTGGAACATGTCTAATCGTCCTGCACTGACTCAAACCAGTCTCGGAAGCCATGCATGTCTAATCGTTTCAAAAGTATTTACTAGGAGTATTTTAGAACAACCATTTGCTAAAGAATCCAGCTTTCCTTGGCCTTCGTCTAAGCATCTTTTCGTGCTCTATGTCGCGTGCACCAGACGGGATTTATTACGTTTCTTTCTTTTTTTTTAATCATAAAAGAGATTAATTTTAATTCATACATAAAATTAAAACCGTCACTTTATTCCATCGCCCTATCACTATCGTATATACCCCATGAAAGAGACGCGCATTTCAACCTTCAACTCATATTCACACTTTTAATTTGTTACTATTATGTCTATCTACATGCACCTACTAGCCAGCTCAATAAGATTACCAAGACAAAAGTTGTGATCGCCCACACGAGTGGAAAATGATGCTTAAATCACTTTTAGAAAACTACTTTTAATCTCTTTGTGGAATGTTATGTCATAACCATTATATATGGTAATTTTTTATATAGCGGTTAGGGTTGTTCGAACAAACTTACGAGAACGTCCAACTAATTCTCTTCTCGATCCAGTCAAATGTAGGTCATCTACACCGGAACAACTTGAAAAGTCACAAAAAATTATTTTCCTAGGACTTGACCTCAAAAATCGAATGCTAAACAATTGTATATGTGTGGAGCACACCCACCAACAATCCGAACTAACCCTGGTGGTTTATTATGTAATATTTTGACGTTTCAACTTCTAGGCCGGTTATTAAATCAACACCTAAATCACGCTCAATGGGATGCACGTTATGATGAAAAGTAGTGACTCTAGGGTCAATCCTAATCACAAGTTGGAAAAGTTTAGTTAAATTTGTATTTGCTAAAGCTATATACAAAGTAATCATTTACTTATATTTAAAATTAAAAGGTTGGTTCCTAACTCAAACTACTCCCTCCATTCCTTATTTAGTGTCCAGTATTTCATTTTGAGCTGTCTCTTAATAAGTGTCCATTTTGTAAAATTAGAGGGTAAAAGTTGGCGCACTGTCTATTTTGTCCCTAAAAGTATATTTTATTTTAAAAAGTTAGTGAGTAAAAGTGTAATAATGATGGGTAAATAAGGAAAGTGAAGGAAAAAGTTAATGTGAAAGGTGTAATGATGATGTCTTTTTAATAAGTTGAAGTTACGAAAAATAACACTTAAAAAGGGACGGAGAGGGTACTTATTTTATCAGAAAAAAATATCTTCTATCATTAATAATAATGATACGTACAAAAAGAATCCGTGTAGTGATACACCAGAGAGCGTTACACATAGAGGACAAGCTCAACCAATTGGGAGCGTCCTACAATGAGAACAAGCTCAATCTATTACTACAGCTCACCTCATGACTATTTTTTTAAAAAGAAAAAACTAGAAAAAAATTGTTTACTTAAGTAATTCTAATAAGTAAACAAAATGATAGGTTCTTGCTTATCAAAAAATATAATGATAGGTCCTAGAGAATTAATTTTCCCATGTCCTTTTTTTTTTGTCATTATGTAAGTGAATTTACTATATGATCCCTTTATGTGTTAAAAGCTGAATATCAATCAAGATGTTGGTAGC
>BPLS01024320.1:0-10852 GCA_019656275.1 Rhododendron kiyosumense | reverse complement strand
TATATATATATATATATATATTTGTACATTGGCAAGAGAGTGAGAGGGAGAGAGAGGAGAGATGAGCAGAGAGAGGGAGAGAGGAGAGGGGGCCGGATGGGAGAGAGAGGAGGAGAGGGATTTGGTGAGAACCTTGGTCATTGATCTTCCAATGTACTTCAAGATTCTTGGGTAGTTGTTCTTTCAAGCAAAATCCTAACTCCATTGTACTCCTTTGTACATCTTTCAATTGTTTAAACCTAAGAATCTTGTACCAATCTCATCTCCACCACAAAATTGTTCAAGAATCAAATCCTTGGTACACATAGCATGCAAACCTAGCATTTTAGCTTTTGATCTTCCATGATGGCTTGACAAATGTCAAAATTTGAGCTTTGGAGAGAGAGGAGAGGGGGGGGGGGCTATGAAGAGAGGGGAGAGAGCCAAGCCTTTGCCTATAAATAGAAGACCATTCTATGCTTCAAAACACATACCTCAAGCAATTGCTCTTCCTTCTCTCTAGAATTTCTAGTGTTCTTGTTCTTCGTTCAATAACTTTCTTTGTTCTTGAGTGTTCTTGAGCAAAACCACTAAACCACTTCCAAATACCACTCATAGATCTTTAAAGTAGCTTAATTAAGGTTAGGAAGTTGTTTCTAAGAAAAGAAGTACAACTCTTTTCCTTTCGAAGTAAACCGGAGGCCGTTACTGTAACGCCCCCAAAATTAGGGTACGTTAAATAAGACAATTTTATTGAAATTTCAAAATAGAGTCTAGCTCTTTATTACAACATAACCCCCACAGGAGTACTTTTATTACAAAAGGAAGGAAACTAAGGTTCCTATCTATAGCTCCGCCTGCTCCTCCATCCTGGCCAGCTCCTCGACTCCGTACGCCTCCAAGGTGAAGATATCGCCCTGCTCTTCTGCGAAGTCTGACATATTATACCGGCGTCACCACCAATATAATATGTCAGGGTCACCAAAAGGTAATACCGTGAGCTACAACGCTCAATAGAGTAAACCCTACCCACTAACCCTTAACTTATAACAATACAACAGACAATAACAATGACACACCCACATCCACAATCTAACTACCGTTGGTGTCCAAGATTCTCCGAGTTTCTCCTACGCAACTCATCGTTGACCGTGTCTCCATTTCCATATACAAATCAACCTTTTTTCAAAATCATTTGCATTGGCTCCGTACCGCGGATAACCAAGCCATACACACCCAACCTCGGTTCCGCTGTTCCGGGTTCCCGAGTATCCTCACAATGCTTCCGCCGCACCGGGTTCCAATTGGCACACAAAACTTGCATTGGCTCCTCTCCACGGAAAACCAAGCCATATTACCAATAAGGCTACCACGTCCGGCCCTATTGGCAATCTTCACAAAGGGCTACCAAGTCCGGCCACATTGTGGTTTTCACAACCCACGTAATGGGCTACCAAGTCCGGCCATATTACGAGTTTTCATCCACACAACGAGCTACCAAGTCCGGCCACGTTGCGGTTTTCACAATCCACACGATGGGCTACCAAGTCTGGCCACATCGCGGTTTCAAAACACGTCTCATCATTATCCACACCCTAGGTGTTATGTTTCTACCTTCTCGATTCTCGTGTCTCGTTTACATGCAAAGACTCCTTGGTAGGACATATCACATACGTAAATAACAAATCATTCAATAAGATCATCCAACTCTATTCTATACCACAAGCAATACAAGCAATTCATATATGCATGCTAATATTCATCTTAAATACAAATACCTGAGAAGAAAAGTAATTCAAGATATACATAGGGATGGGAGTAAGGGTATCCTACCTTGATCCGAAACTAGTTGGGGCCGAATAAGCAAGTTGGAAAATTCTACGGGCGGTGAATACTCCAAATCTGGACCAAACTTTGGATGGCAGTAACTCGGTCAATCTTTGGCCGAATAGAGTCGTTCTTGGGTCGAAAATGAAGCTATAGAAAATCTCTACAACTTACGTGAAGGAAGTTAATCCTAGAAACGACTTTAGGTAGGAGAAAAATGGCGATAAAGGAGAAGACAGTAAGCTGTCTGGAAATAGAAATCCGAGAATTTTACTGAACTTTGGATGACAATATCTTTGTCATTTCTTAACCGATTGGGGTGGTTCTTGGGTCTAACTTCAAGGTCTCTAAGTGCTCTACAACTTTCCCGAAGGAAGTTGGCTCTAAAAACTACTCTAAACAGGAGAAAAATGGGGATTTCCGAAGGGCAGTAGGCTGCCTGGAACTGGAAATCCGAAATTTCTAGAGAGAAGGAAGAGCAAATGCTTTGAGGTGTGAGTTGAAAGGCTTGGAATGACCTTTTATTTATAGGCAAAGCTTGGCTCCCTCTCCTCTCTCTCTCTAAGTCTCACTTTGACACTTGTCAAAGAATCCTAGAAAGATCAAGGCCAATCCTAGCCTTGCATGGCTATTTTGTACCAAGGATTTGATCTTGGGAGACTTGGTGGGCAAGAAGAATAATTGTACAAGATTTGGTGTTAAACAATTGGATAATTGGTACAAAGGAGGTTAGATTTGGCTAGGAAGAATATCTCCAAGGATATGAAGTACAAGGAAGATCAATGCCAAGGTACAAACTAACTTCCTTCTCTCTCTCTCTCTCTCTCTCTCTCTCTCTCTCTCTCTCCGGCCTCTCTCTCCTCTCTCTCTCCCTCTCTCTCAAGTACACACACACACATATATATATACTAATGGTACAAGAAAACAATTAAGATAATAGTAGTTTGACACATGGGTTTAAAAGGAAAGATTAACTTAATGAACCCCATGTACTTGGTGAAAGACTAAGCCTTTTACCCATTGGATAATAATTCTCCTAACTTCTTTTATCCAATGGATAATAGTTGCTAGGGTAATTATATACTAAAATGGTCAAAAGGTGTCCTTTAAAGCATTTAAAAAGTTTATTTTTTATAAAGACTAGTACTTTAACCAAGTATACGTTTAATATAAACAATTGGGGTTCTATTATCCAATGGATAATAGTTTCCCTAACATTTGTTGTCCAATGGACAAAGAATAAAACCAAAATAATTAAATGAAAAAGAATATTCAATTCTTAGTCTATGGTTAAAAAGGTTCAAAAGGTTCACGAGGGGCAAAACGGTCATTTTGTGGTTAGATAAAAGTAACTAGGTGGCTTGCTAGCTCGATTTCTCCAACAAGTCGGTTAGAAACTAACTAGGCTTGCCAATTAGGGTTTAATGCCAAGAAACGAAAGTTTAAGGGCAAAAATGTAATTATGACAAATTATAGAAATTTAAAAGTAAATCCAAGTAATAAAAATAAAATTCAAATATTTAACGAAATTTTTAACAACCAAAATCACGGTCGTTACAGTTACGCCGCCAATTTCAAAACCGACGACCGATCACCGTAGCCGACCACCGCCTAGAAGAACGGTAATCCAATCTTACTATTCTTTTTAAAAGTAGTTTGAGTGTTACTACTTTAAACCTCTACTTATCTTTCCTAAGTTTAAGAAGTTACTTTGATTATAGATAAGGTTAACTTTTATTAAATATTTGAGATGCATGATTATGTTGCTTATGGTAATTCAAGCATGCTAGTAGTAAGTAGTTGAACGATCTTGCTGTATTAATTTCAAGGCTTTGATTGAAGGCATGTTTGTATGTAAAGTCACACACCGTGGAGTCTTGCATGAGAACGAGACACGAAAATCGAGAAAGTAGAAACATGGTACCTATGGTGTGGTTTAACAAGAAGACTGTGTTTTCCGAGGATGGAAATATTTTCGAAACTACGTAATGACCATTTCAAGGGTATTACGTGAGTAGTGTGTCTGTGTGCCAATGGGAACCCGGAACGGCGGAACCATTGTGAGAATACTCGGGAGACCGGTGCGGCGGAACCAAGGTTGGGTGAGTAGCTTGGTTATCCGTGGTACGGAGCCAATGCAATGTGTGCCAATGAGAACCCGGTGTGGTGGAACTATTGTGAGGATACTCGGGAATCCGGAACGGCGGAACCGAGGTTGGGTGAGTTAAAAAGGAGTTTTTAAAAATGGTAATAACGACACGGTTCATGACGAGTCGACACCAACGATAGTTACAAAGCTATTGTGAAAGTGTTAGTATTATTGCCTTTTGATTACTGCTTATATACTTATCATGTGGAAATCGATGCTAGTAAGTAGGATTTTACTATTGAGCCTCCGTAGCTCATGGTGTTGCCTTTTTGGTGACCCTAGCATATTATATGAGTGGCGACGCCGGTATAATATGTCAGACTTGATAGACGAACATGGCGAACTCTTCACCTTGGAGGCGTTTGGAGCCGAAGAACTCGCTAGGTTGGAGGAACAAGAGGAGCCATAGAGTAGGAACCTTAGTTCCCTTTTGTTATCCTATTTTGTATTTCAAATGCTCTTACAAGAGCTATGTTGTAATAAGAGCAATGACTCACTTTATTTCTGTTAATAAATAATCCCTTTAACGTATCTAAAATTCGGGGCATTACAGGAAGTCTATGGGTTTTGGGCGTCCAAAGCGGACAATATTGTACAAAGATAGAGCAGGTCGTTATAGTAAATAGGTGTGTAATTTATGTATGGGCGTAGAATTTTTGTTCCTTATATTTGTCCTGACAAAAATACTAAAACCACCCCCAAATCACTCTCTTATTTACACGAGTTTTTAGACTTAAATTGTTACTGCTACGGCCACCAACCAGCCAATACCAATTGGGAACCAATGGCCACATGGGGCTCATTTTGGATCTGCACGGATGATCCGATATGTATAGGTACTCAATTCAATCTTTTATGTTTTTTCATTTAGATTTCAAGGATACTCGATTATTTTTTTTTATATAATTATAGAATGAACTCGAAATCTGAATAAAAAAATTGAACATTGAATTGAACACATACACATATCAGATTAAGCTAATTTTTTGTGAGTCCACTCATTTTTTTAAAATTATTGAATAACTCGAATCATCCGTACAAGATCTAGAGTGGGCCCCCATGCCCGTAAATTTCCAATTGGTACTCTGGCTGTTAGTGCTTGACATTTTCGTATTGTTTGTCCTCACTGGAAAGCAGTATGTCTATGCGCACACATTATGCATAGAGCACAGACGGATTAATGAGGCTCACTTCGGAGTCCAACACAAAGATCTAATTCGTTCATTGATTTTAAAAACTTCATTGAAAGTTTTTGTAAAAAATTAGTTCAGCTATGTTTACAAAACTTTTATCTTTGTTTCATAATTCAAATATGAATTTTAAAGCAAAATTGAATGTTTCTTAAGTGTCTTTATTGATATTCGATTGAACTGATGTTTTACAGAGGTCTTAAATAAAATGAACGGCTCCGACCATCTTTGTGAGTATCGAGACAAGTCCCAAAGCCATATGTACGTGCTGGTTCAGATCCCAAATCTGTACCCATAGCAGCAACCAACCGACCGACTGATATCGGAAAGTCTAGGGTCACCGCATAAAAATGCAGTGACTGTCCACCGCGTGCCTATTGTGGGCCCCAAAAAAATACAGAAAAATATTCATAAATTTTAAAATAATATTTTACTGGACCCTGTAAAAAATCAGCTCTAATAGATATCGGTAGATATGTTTTTCGAATTTTGTAGGAACGAAACTGTTTAGTTTTGCAGTTTCATCCCTATAAATTCAAAAAACATATCTACCGAAATCCGTTGGAGCTGATTTTTTACAGGATCCCATAAAATATTATTTTAAAATTTATAAATATTTTTCTGTATTTTTCTGGGTCCACTAGACATGAGGTGGACAATCATCGTGAAATCCATGCGAACACCGTAGTCCTGCTCGACTGATATAGTTGCCATGTGGGGTCTGACGTGTGCATCCCAGGTCCACGTCATTGCGTGATCTGGTACGTCGGATAGCAACGTAACCAACGTTTGACGGACGGTGATGCGGGATTCACGGCGGGGGAGAAAGTGACACGTGATAAGATAGATGAGTGGGGACTGACGTGGTGGGCATCTACTTTTTAAAAAATTGGAAATCAGACGCCGTAATCGGTGGACTCAGGGGGGCTGCTGCCATGTTTTCTGGGCCCATTCTGGTATTGCTCCGATAATTAAAATCGTTCACTTTGTAGAACTCGTCGAGTAGAACAACTATGTAAAAAAATCAGCTTAATTGAATATCATTAAGTGCCTGATCGGAGCCTATATAACTCTCGGTCCATGGGTTATAGTGGATTTGATCCAGTATGTTGGATCCATTCTTTTCAAGGTAAAAAGGTTCCGATTAGGCACTTAATGATATCCAATTAAGTTTATTTTTTTGCATAGTTGTTCTACTCGACGAGCTCTACAAAGTGAACGATTCCGATTATCGAAACAAGACCAAGGTGGGCCCAGAAAATGGGACAGCAGAACGCTGCTGTACCCCTTGGACAGCAGCCTCCTGAGTCCGTAATCGGTACAGATAGTGTGACGTGTCCGTCACAGCACATGGGCTTGCCATGCCCTAAAAGGCCTTTGTGGGACCCGGTTGATGTGGACTTTAAGCGAAGGCTGAGATCTTATCGAGCATACAAACTTCTACAATGCTCCCAAGTGAGATGGGATATGAGAGTATGATACTCTCATTAAATCTAGATATTTAGATTAAAGTAGGATAATTATAGCTTTTAGATCAAAATCACTTAAAAAAGTATGATGGACTTGTTAAAAATGAGATGTTTTTAAGAATTTTTTTTTAAAAAAATGTAGTATTATTCATCTGGATATGATTTTATTACCACAAACAATTACACACACATTCATATGAGCTCACTCACAAAATTGCCCTCATTGTGTGGGTCCTATATCCGATGTGAGTGCAATAATGCTACAACCACAAACACTTTCACACACAAACACACAGAGTTTGTTCGTTTTGGGTCTCAAAACCCTTATGCAGGGACGGAGGGAAAGGGGCACGTGCTCCTGCTCAAAACTAAAATAATTTTGTTATATTTTCATATATTTTGCATAATTATGAAATTAAGTGTGCTACTACACATAAACAAGTGCATATATCTTGAAAATATACATATAAAACTAGTTTTATGTTTCAATTTCGTCAAATGGTGCATTCATACTTGTTGATTTTTGAACTATTTGTCTACTTGGATTGATTCTTTCTTAAATGTACTTATTTTTAACCATCTAAGGGCAATATTTTAAAATAATATCATTAATAAAACTATATTGATTATTCTAAAACTTGTCAATGTTCATGTAAAACATACGCTCAAAATTTGTCTAAGAATTTGTGCTTATTTTTACATAATTTAAATGAAAGTATGTGTTATATATATTTTTAGTTTGTATTGCATGCCTAAATTATGTAACAATCTTATTGTGGTTAGATAGAAAAATAAATTTTCGCCACTATGATTAACAAGGTGCCCCCGCCAAACGATATTTCTGAATCCGTCCCTAACCTTATGCACGGTTCCTAATAAATTTTTTCTATCTATCTCTCGCTACTCGTTAGTCTCAAAAATATCTTTCCAAACCCAAACCGAACGGGGTCACAAACTCTCTCACATTAAGTGTGGAGCTCACACAAACAGCGTGTGGGTCCAAATTTAATGTGGAAGAGTTTATGTATGTATTTGTGTGTGAATGTGTTAATTTGTGGTTCTAGATTTATTTGGTGTGGGTGCGTTTGTATGATTGTATAGGTAAGTGTTTGTAAGTTATAGATATTGTTTTTCCCTAATGAGAATCTGATGATCTGTACATTAGAAGCTGATGTGGTCTTAGGGAAGGGAAAAAAAGTGGAAACTTTTAATTTTATGCTAGTCTATCTGATGGAATAAAATACTGATTTATATGGGGAATACCAACCAAAGTCTATAGGCCTTGCAAAGGAAAAACCAGTGTATAGGGTAGTTGAATGAGGAAAAACAAAAACAAAAAGAGTCAAAAAATCGACAAGGTATATTGGAAGAGAATTGTGCAGTTTGCCCATTTTAGGCCAATAAGAGCATCTCCAGTCTTGACTCAAATTTAAAATTTGGACAAAAATTACAAAAATCTCTCTTCAATTATTGACCCAAACCTTTCCCCATTATGGGTTTTACCAATTTCTTTACCCAAATATGGGACAACCAAAAGCTTGACCCATTTTTCCAACGGCTACTTTCTCACTCTGTGTACGGCGATCCCTTCAGCTCCTTCCCTACTCCCGCTGCCGATCGGGATTGGATGTACCCATCATTTTTGGGCCCACACGCCGCTCATAATCGAGGAGGAGTCCGTGAACATGTCGTCCAAATCGCACAAGCACGAGGCTTTTTGTGTTCGTCTTCTTCCTCATAGGTTTAGTTCCTTCCATGGCATCGTGTTCGTATTCTTCCTCGTTGTTAGGGCTGTAAATGAACTGAGTCATTCGTGAACTGTTCGAGGCTCGGTTCGGTAAGAGCTCGTTCGAATTTGATTCGTCTGCTAAACAAACTGAATCTGAACCACAATTCTAGGCTCGTTCTGTAAATGAGCCGAATCTGAGCCTAATGGTATTCGGCTCGGTTAAGCTCGCGAACCTATAATTAAATTTAATTAATAATTTAATAGGGATCAATTTGTGAATATAAAAATTTTTAAGGTTGTTTATATAATTTAATACTTATTTTTGTCCCAAATTCTATATGATCAATAAAGAGTTTTGGTTCGCTTGGGTTTAATGAGCCAAGCTGAACCAAAACCCGAGTCTTGACAAACTCAATTCAAGCTTAGATTCGGCTCGGCTCAGTTTGTTTGAGTTTAACGAGCCGAACTTGAGCCAAGATGTTCAGGTTCGAATCGAACCCGAGCTGAACTCGAGTCAGACTAGTACCTTAACGAACCCAACTGAGCCGAACCTGAGCTTTGAAAAATTTTAACGAGCCGAACTCAAGCCAAGTTATTCAGGCTCGAATCGAACTCGAGCCGAACTAGTACTTTAACAAACCCGAGCTGAACTTAATAGGGTTCGGCTCGATTCGATTCGTTTCCAGCCTTACTCATTGTCCAGCTGCTCTTGCTCATTCTGTTGCTGCTCATTCTATTCTTCTCATTTATTTACATAAATGCCATTGAATATTTTAAAAATAATAAATTTGGGTCATAATAAGGTTTTGCCATTGGAGAGGCTCCTACCCAAAATAGATTTTTGCTCAAAATTTGACCCAATTTTGAGGAAGGAAAATGGTAAGGGCTGGAGATGTTCTAAGTGGTCTAATTTGATGATTGGAATCGTTCATTTTACTAAATTTGTTGAGATAATCAATAATACAAAAATTTAAGTTTTTCGAATACAAAATAAGATATTGATTGGAATCCGAACAACATGATTTTTGATGTATTGAACTCATGAAAGTATGCAAGTGTGTAGTGGTAGCTTAATGAGCTCAAAAAGTATTTCCACTAATTTTCATGAGGGTGAGAAGTGTAATTACTGGGTTAATTTCCACTATCACATCATTGGAAAATTAGGGGGCGACTATTCGCAGCCCCATATTTTCTCCCTTAATCCACTACATTTCGGTAAATAGTTGTTGAAAATCATATATAACATTTTGATAAATAGCTGTTGAAAATAAAATTATATTTTGGTAACTACATGTCGAAAATATGTTCAATCTTCGGTAAATAACTGCCGAACATATATTTTCGATAAATAGCTGTTGAAAAAAATATTATATTTCGGTAATTTGATGCTGAAAATGTATCTCAATTTCAGTACCTAACTGTCGAGTATAATTGAAAAGTTTTAACAGACTAAGGGAGAAAATACGGGACTACAAATAGCTGCCCCTGAAAATTATTTTGTGCTCGTGAACATTGCTCCATAGAGTCTCTGAACCACACACAAATTAGAAATCCTATGGAGCAATACTCAAGAAAATGGAATTACCTCTCCCCAACATGGCTTTAAGAACCACTGAGGTGGTAGCCCAGTTGGTGAGGGTCGCCACTCCCCTTAACGCAGGCGGAGGTTCGAGTCCCGGCAGGTACTCGAAACCCGTCTGTGGACCAAAGGGGGGGATTTTTCACCAGATGTGCACTAAAGTGGTGCCGCGGTGACGGCCTGTCCACCCGGACGGTAGCTATGGCTCGAACTGGACATTCCGTTGGCGGGTTGAGAGTCCCTGTGGTCACGCCCAGGGGAAGTTGCTACGCTGGTCGCCCCCTCTCGCCCTTTCAATGATAAAAAAAAAAAAAAAAAAACATGGCTTTAAGAGTCTCTCTTTTTTTTTTTCTTTTTTTTTTTTTCTATTTTCTTCTCAAAATTGCCTTTTTTTTTCTTCTTACAAAAAGAAAACTAGAGAGAGAAACCACAAATTACTTTGTGAAATATATGGACAAAGATGGTTTCGTTGGTTTTGGCTCTTCATTTGGTCTCTCTCTCTCTCTCCTAATTTCCTCACATACCAAACTGATCTGCTGAATTGTTTAAAACCCGTTTTCACATGGATTGGGTGGGCCCCAGTTAGAAAATGGAATAGACGGCCGGCCCACCACACGCCTGTTTTCCAAAACTAACCTACGTATATGGGTGTGAGCGAGCATAAAATTCGTAATAGCAAGAATTGAAAATAAAATAAAAGCAGGAATTGAAGGTAGGACCAGCTTTAGGCATACGTTGAGCATGCTGCCCCATTGGGCCATTCTTTTGTACTACTCTCTCCATCCAATTTATTTTTGTTTTTTTTTATAAAAAGACGTGCAATTTATGGATTGAAACAAATTTCTTTCGTTTGTTTTTTTTTGAATTTTTCTGTGCTACACTAAAAAACTAATCGAGATCTCTAATTTAGAGCAAAGAAACTTGAAAAAT
>BPLS01024317.1:0-12852 GCA_019656275.1 Rhododendron kiyosumense | reverse complement strand
GGGGTAATTATCTTTTTCTTGTTTAAAGCATCATCAGTACCACGTATAGATGATGGGAAAGGGTGGCAGGGATTGAAACGCCCGCAATGAACTGTGAGAACCATGTGACTGTTTTGATACATGACATTCATGAACAGTTACGTGGTATCCTACTTTGAAGAGTTAGCTATGCATTTGCTTCCAGTTTCCAGTTTCGAAAGTCTGGATTTTGATTACAGTTAGTGCCACATTCTCCACTGGGAGATTGCCACTCAAATATCATAAAAAATGCAGGTCTAATCCAACCTCTTCAACTTGTTGCTTCTGTAAATATCGATGTGGCTGCCAAGGGCCAATTATATGTCTCTTATGTTAATATGCAGGAAAGAGACGTGTGGAATTAAGTTTCAGAGAGCATGTTGATGAAAGCTTTCTATCAGCTCTCGATCGCAAGCGAACTTCTCTTGGTTTCTAAACCGAAAGGAGAGCAAGGTTCGCGTAGAAGTACGAGAGTTGAATGTTGCAAGTGATGGCTTACATGTAGGCACAGCATGAAAAGTGCAGATTCTTTTCCTCTGATTTCTACAAGCTGGTTTCTCTTAATATAGTTGAAGAAGTTTCTCTTTCTTAAGTTTACTTATATGAAATTAGTGATGCTAGGAATTCTAGGTCGAAGGTTTTGTTTATTTCCAGCCAAGAATTAATGGCATTGTGGAGTTCTCAAATAACAATTGTGTTCTGTAGCAACAATTGAGTTGAGCGATGAGATTGATCGTCGAGTCAAGTGTTATTCGCCTGGATAAGCCATAGGTTTAAAGTTTTGGTTAGTTTTAAGCTGTATTTGAAGTTGTGGAGGGAACTTTTGCTTCAATAGATTTTGTTTTGTTTTGTTTTGTTTTTTTTTCAATCATCTATTTGACTGTTGGCAAGAGCAAAGAAACTATATTCGTTTCCCCACCTACGAGACTCACCTTTGGCTTTTGTCTCGGTAGGTGTATTATTCTACATTTTTCCAAAAGAACATTCATTCATTTCTTTCTTCCCTGTCTCCAATTTTTATGATGTACTGTTCTGTTTTTTGGCAAGAAAATTTCGAAGTTGAACTATTATAGCATGGAAAAAAAAGATGTAAACATTTGGTTTATCCCTTTGCCTAAGATTTAAGGAAAAGGGCAGGGAGGATGGGAGAATAAAGAAGGACAATTTCAGAAGAAAAATGAGAGAAAGACGAAAGTTGAACCGGGAAATCCAAGTGTAGCAGCTTCTTTTTTTTTACATTCTACATGGGTCGTCCAATATCTATTCTCTGTTTTGTCCTAATTTAGTACTCTTTTGATGTGGCGGGTCCATTCAGGAGAGTTTGCTCTGTGTCTATACCTGACCACTAGGGACGGAGTCAGGAATTTCACTATGCAGGGGCGAGCATATATATTTTCATAAGAATTTTTTTTTTTTACATATAATAGTAGTGTTTTTTTTCTTCTTGCAGGGGCGACTGCCCCTACTGGCCCCTCCCTGGCTTCATCCCTGCTGACCACTCCATCCTTGGCCACTCCAACCCCCCTTCACAAGTGTGATTGAAGGGTCCGACTTCGGAGTCCGTTTTTTTGTTTTGTTTTGTTTATTTGTTGTTTGTTGTTTTTATTTGTTGTTTATGTATTTTTGGACCAGTAGCGTCCGCTTTCATTGAACTGTTTTCTTATATATATTATCTGCTTTTTTGGTTGCTCGGGAAAAAAATTTAGTACTCCTCAACTTTTAGATTTCAATTACTATCATTACTCTAAGATTTCTGGTTTGTCCAAGTTGTGAAAAATTACTTCAGGCTTTCAAAGGTACTGGTTACTGATGGGGCTCGTTTTCACGTTTTCTATATTTGAGAAACTTTTGCTGTTCAAAATAGTTTGTTTTACAATTCCTGTAAAAAACAAAATTAACTCAATCCGTTGTAAACATATTTATTGATATCGGATTAAGTTGATTTTTTACGTGTTGAACAAAATGAGTGGATTGGATCAATTTTGTAGGACCTCAGATGAGTCCAAAGTACGTATGTACGGGGTGTATGTGTGTAATCGTAGACTCGTTTCCAAAAGGAAAATGATTTTGATACTCTAAAAATTGATGCAGACGCTCCAAAATCAGTGTAATTCTAAAGTCACTCTCCTTTATTTTTTGGATTGCTTTCGTCATTTTCCTTTCCGAAATTATCCGTTTATATTGCAATTACATTTTTGTCCTTTTCCCTGAGAGGATAATTTCCCAAACAACCGTTGGGCACCCAACTCCTCCAAATCCTCTGAATTCACTCGCGCAGAGAGAGAGAGAGAGAGAGAGAGAGGACGGAGAAGATATGGCTCAGATTAGTGCTTCCTCTCTAATCAGTCCCATGGATTATTCTTCTTCTAATTACCGAAAATGTAATCTTCTCTTTCCACCCCACTATTCATCTTTTGCCCTTCGTTCTCATTCCAACACTATAAACCCTAGAAGTTCTACTCCTTCTGCGACCATCATCAGCCCCCAACCCAGTTTTGGAAGAGAAAGGTTGTCCAAAAAAAAACCCAGGCCGGGGAATCTGAGCATTCCGCAAGATGTTCCAACCATTTTCAAGATCAATAAGGCGTTATCGAAGATTACGAAATCGGGTAAGTACAGCACGGCTCTTTCTCATTTCAACGAGTTGCAGTTAAAAGACATTGAGCTAGATTTGTATACCTTCAACATTGCTATTAACTGCTACTCTCGCATAAATCGAGTTGGCTTTGGGTTCTCTCTTTTAGGCAGCATCTTCAAACGCGGTTACACGCCTAATGTAGTTACCTTCAACATGCTTTTAGATGGACTTATCGCACAGGATAAAGCTGATGAGGCTCTTTCTCTTTTCAACAAGTTGCTGTTACAAGACATTGAGATCGATTTGTATACCTTCAACATTGCTATTAATTGCTACTGTCACATGAATCGAGCTGGCTTTGGGTTCTCTCTTTTAGGCAGCATCTTCAAACGCGGTTATACGCCTTGTGTAGTTACCTTTTACTCTCTGTTAAATGGACTTATTGTACACGATAAAACTGTCGAGGCTGTGGAGTTTTTTGAAAAAATAGTCAAAAAAGGCAAATTCAAACCTGATGTGTCCAGGTATGGATCGTTTATAAACAGGCTATGCAAAATGGGAAACAAGGGAGCGGCTATTAGTTTTCTGAGGATAGCGGAAGATGGAGGTTTAAAACCTGACACAATGACATATAGCATGATCATTGATCGTCTTTGCAAGGATGGGATGGTGGATGACAGTGTCAACTTCTTAGTAGAAATGAATAGCAAAGGTATTCGTGCAAATGTTGTCACTTATAACTCTTTGATTGATGGCCTATGCAAACATGGAAAGTGGAAGGAGGCTACAGGAATGCTAAGAGAAATGGTGAATAGTGGCATTTCTCCAGATGCTTGTACATCATCTGTGTTGGTCAGTGCACTTTGCAAGCAAGGGATGATAAAGGAAGCGGAGGAGCTACTTGAAGGCATGATAGCAAGAGGTGTTAATCCTAATATAGTCACATATTTTACTCTCATGAACGGATATTGTTCGCAAGGCTTGGTGGATGAAGCAATGAGATTGTTTAATGCCATGTTGGACAGGGGCATTCATCATAACAATTACTTCCATAACACTTTGATTAAGGGATATTGCAAGAACATGAAATTAGACGAGGCCATGCATCTCTTCCGAGAAATGCCTTTACTGGGTTTGAAACGTGACATTGTTACTTTCCATACTCTATTGCTGGGTCTGGTTCAGATAGGTAGATATACTGCTGCTCAAGAAATTCTTAATGAGATGCAAGCTGCTCGCCAAATTCCTGATCCTAAAACTTGTGGTCTCCTGTTGGACGGCCTTTGCCAAAGTGGGCATATTGATGAAGCAATGTTCTTATTTCACATGATGGAAAAAAGGGGTTTAAGGCTCGATATTGTTAAGTACAATGTCCTTGTTGCTGCATATTGCAAGAATAAAACACTTGATAATGCAAGGGATCTTTTCACTGTACTGCCTTCAGAAGGTTCATGTCCTGATGATGGGACCTCATTGACATGATTCAATGTCGTTTGAGGGAGGCCTCCTTGATGAAGTTGCCTGCAGAATGATGTCTCTTACACATTAGCACTCAGTGATTTCTTAGGCATATTAAGTCCTTTGAGGCCTTTTTACTCCCTGAGGAAATGATTGAGGCCTTTAAAGTCCCAAACGCCGACTGCCCAAATGTAGCCAGTTCAGCCCAATTGGTGTTCTAAGTCTGATTTGAGTGCTGGACACATGTCCGGAAAGTGTTGGTGTCACCTAAGTGTCTAGTGATATAAAAAAAAAAAGAAGAAGAAGCCAAGTGTCCTCGCGATTCTGTATTTCTGTGTATACTTCATGTATGGAAGACCCCTTTTTGGGATATAAAAAAAAGAAAGAAGAAGATGCCAAGTGTCCTCACGATTTTGTGTATACTCCTTGTATGGAAGAACCCCTTTTGAGATGAATAAGTGATGATAGCTTTTTTACACTTAATTTGTCCTCTGTCAACCATGCATACTGTGGTTGCAGTTGTTTGTTTGTTTTTTTTAATGTTCAAATAGCACTTCCTTAACTAGAAGGTCATCGACTAAAAGGAATTGCACGCATATAATGGACTGATGCTGGAGCAAGAGAACCCATCAGCATTGGAACTTCACCGGAACAGAAAGTTCGTGGTAACTTATCAATACACTTGTAAAAAAGAACCAAGGATGGTAAGCCAAGGTATGCGTTGAAATTACATTATTGCCCTCTGAAGTTTTCCTTCCGTTTGGTCCTTGTATGTGTTGGCCGTGGGGTAGGTTTGGTATTTTGCGTTATAACTTATACCTGCAAACTCTCAAGAGCGAGAGAGACGATGGTCGGTCCTCCGGCTTTCACTCTCTAAATTTGTACTCCGTTTCCGGATTTCAATGAAATTTTGTATTTTGAAGTTCTTCTTTAGCGATAGATAGAGAACTGCTTTTGCCGCAATTTTCGCCGTTTTCCCTGGATGTTGTACCCTGATTTCAGCCGTGTTTTGCGTTGCTTGGTCTATGAGCTGGAAGTACAGATCTACGGTTGTAGCGGTGGTTGCCATCCTTCATAGGAGAAGGCCCATTACTTATTGCTTCAATTTTGTGTTCGTTAGGGCTCCAAGCTAGAAATCGCGTGCTTTGCTCTGATTTGGGGTTTCGATTTTGCAGCGGTAAATCTGCATGTGGATGCTTTTGGATGTTCATAGGAGATGAAGTTGTCCAATTTCGTAACCCACTCCTCGCCTCTACACTCCTATCCTATATGTTTTACTTTTAGGACTTGAGTTTTGTAAGATCTTACCCGTTGCAGTGTGTGATCTGATAGGTGACCAATACCAACCAACCAACCAAACCGAGCCTTACGTCCTAATCACTTGGGGTTGGCTACATGAATCTGTTTCCTTCATTGAGCTCTGTTTAGGGTCACCTGTTCACACAAATCCATTATACTCATATCTTTGCGCACTACAACATCTAATGTCAATTTAGGTTTACCCCTCCCCGTAACATTGCTACCTCGAGCTATTACATCCACTCTCTCAACTACTGCATCTTTTGGTCTACAGTAGACATGCCCAAACCACCTTAGCCTATTTTCCCTCAACTTCTCCTCTATAGGTGCAACACCTACCATCTCACGAACTGTTTCATTTCTAATCTTGTCTCGTCTAGTCTTACCACACATCCACCTCAACATTCTCATTTCCGTTACACTCATCTTGTTCACATGTTGTTTCTTAATAGGCCAACATTCTGTCTCATAAAGTATCGCTGGTCTTATGGCAGTTCCATAGAATTTTCCTTCCAATTTTGTGGGTATCATCTTGTCACATAGTACACCAGTAGCGCTTCTCCACTTGAGCCACCCCACTTGGATTCTCTAGGTCACATCATTAGCAATCTCTCCATCTCTACTAATAATTGACCCTAAATACCTAAAATGATTACTCTTTGGTATCTCCTGGTCTTGGATCATCACTTTTTCTTCATGCGCACTAATGGTACCACTAAACTTGCACACCATATACTTAGTTTTACTCCTACTTATCCGAAAACCTTTTGACTCTAATGCTTCCCTCCAAATTGCTAGTTTTGTAGTTACACCGCTGGCGGTTTCATCTACGAGGATAATGTCATCTGCAAACATCATACACCATGGAATATCCTCTTGAAATTGTCTAGTCAATTCATCCATAACTAAGACAAAGAGGTACGGGCTCAGGGCTGACCCTTGATGCAATCCTACGGTGATTGGAAATTCACTTGTTTCCCCTACTGGTGATCTAGTGGTAGTGACGGCACCTTCATACATGTCTCTAATCACCTCGATATACTCTTTGGTCACTCCTTTTCTGTCCAGAACCCAACATATGATGTCTCTAGGCACTCTATCATAAGCCTTTCTAAGTCTATGAAAACCATATGGAGATCCTTCTTCTTTGCTTTGTGTTTTTCTATCAATCTCCTTAATAGGTAGATAGGACCAATACAAATACAAATTGTTGTTGTTGCTCTGTGACCACTTCATAGCGGATTAAGCTGCTGTCTATTTTTTCTAATCTGTTTAGCTCTTTAAGGTCTTAAGCATAGTTTCTATGCAACCCGGGGTGAGGGATTCATATGTGAGGTAAGGAAAATTATGGGTTAGGTTTTTTTGTTTCGGATTCTACTCATGTGGTAGAGTAAAAGGAAGTAATTTACTTGTAGAGTGGAATATTGAGATTGTTTTTTCGAAAAATCAAGTGTCTAGGCCAGTTTATGCGCACCTCGACTACTTCTGGGAGTTTGAGATTGTTTTCTTATTTCAAATGAAATTTGCCTCTAAAAAAAATAGTGTTCGACTCCAACGTGTTTCGTTTGGTAAGATGTCATCATTGAGTGGATTCAATACTGTTGCCAAATTATAGTTGTAAAACTCTTTTTTTTTACCTGCAATTTCAATTTAATAGCTCATGAACATATGCCTTAATAAGTAACTGTGTACATCCTCTTTCCATTGATTCTTGATTGCTCAACATGTTATGAAGCATAAGCGGACTTGCTTGTGGAAACTTCGGTATATGTTGTCAAGCCTTGTTTCTCTCTTGGTTGTATTATACTGAACAAGATTGTCTTGTCAAATATTGCCTTGTAAGGACGAAAGACACATATAATTCCATGGGTTGATGTATTGTCTATAGACTCATGGTTGTCACTCTTCGCAGGCAGCAGATCCTAATAGTACGAGGTCATGTCTCTTCAGCATTTTTCCAACAGCTTCTTTATTGTGTCTACTTTTCTTAATATGAAGTGCATTCTTAGCCCAAGATGACAAAGAGGTATCGATACTTCCTTGAATCCCTTCACTTGGCATGTTTTGGTAATTGCTGATATGAGTTTGTATAATCATGCTTAAAAAGTTCCCTTCTAACTTTGTAATTGTTATTCACGCGCCATTTTCTATTACTTTGGTACTTTATTAGATTCAGCTGGAAATATATTTACACTTATTTTGGTTCATGATTTTTCAGCTTCATTTGCTGCACCATATTGGGTTTCATGTCTTCATGTCTTCTGTATTCATCAAATAACTTGAGTCCTATTACACAGAAATTATTCAGGTGGGTGTTGTGGGAAAAGAATGTGCAAGAGATGCAGTACAACAAATGAAAGGTATGTTTTCATTAAAGGCTTTATCTCGGATTGCTTTTTCTATCTGCTTGTGTTTCTTATCATTCTCTGGCTTGAGTTTTGAAGTTTATTCGAGTTAGTTGCCCATACCTTCCAACTTGTATTGGCCCATGTTAATTGAAACTCCCTCTCCTGCTAACAACTAGCATTCTAGGACTTCGGTGTAAATAAGTGAGGAGATATTGTTGCCTTCGATCTGATAGCTAATTGCATCGTAATCTCACCACATGATGGATTTGTTTATATAATTGAGCTGTGCTCAAGTAATTTGGATTAAGATTGATTCTGGTTCTGATCTGTTTAGAGTCGGTGCAGGCTTCCTGGAAGTGAGTCGTTACCTAAAGATAGTCTCTAACACTTCTAACTTGCAAATGCGACCATTATGGGGCTTTCCAAAAGGTAATGTTTTTTGGAATAGTAACTGCTCACTAGATCATTTTGATTTTTGCACAATTGTTTTTACCATTTGTGCACCCTTTTTTGTCCTTATTCATTTGAATTTACACCACTATCCTTTCATTGATCTCTGTTTTAAACATGAAGGGCTAATGTAGTAAATTTACATGAATGAGAACAAAAAGGAGTGCGCATGATAGAAAGGGGAGTGCAAAAATCACTTCTTAATAAATGCAGCCATATATTTTGTGAACCCCAACACAAACCATGTCACATTGTGGGTGCTAGATCATAGCTTAATGCTGTCAAGACTTGGTGCTAATTCATAGCTTAATTAATGCCATCATGACTTGGAGTTTTCTGCTGCTGTGTGGTTGGTGTGCATCAATCTGTTGCTGCTGTTGATGTTGTCAAGACTTGGTTCTGATTATTTCTCTGTGGTTTGGATTGGGATGCTGTCTACTTTGAACTTAACTTTGGCAAGGTAATTCATACCCTTACTTTAGTACAGTGACTTGTCTTCTGCGAGGGGCGTTGATGCTGATGATGGTGAGAGGCTGCTGATGCTCTGTTGATGTTGGGAGGTTGCTGCTTATAGCTGTGATTGCTTTGAATGAATCAATCTTATTTGACATGGAATATCTGAAGCTGATTGGTTATGCTGACCTTATGGTTGTAATCTATTTTTGTTCTTCTCAACTTCTTGTTGGACCTTCTTCTCTATCCTTCACTCTTCTCTTTGCAGTGTGGTGGCTCAATGGCATGTCATGTGACCTCCATTCTTTCAAAGAAGTATAAGTGAAGACATTCGGATGAATACCTTTTCCATTCATTACTAACCAGAAGTTTTAACACTCGTCAATCCAGTGTTTTTTTTTTTTTTTTCAATCGATAGAAGAGATCATTTTACATCAAATATGAAGTACATTGTACAAACCCAAGACACTACATCAATCGTGAGAGTTCACGAGATAACTAAGCCCAACAACTTGTCAATCTGGTGTTGCAACAGTTGGAAGTTCCCATGGTTGCAAACAACCATGACCAGGTTTACCCAACTGGCGTCTAGTAGTGTACGTTCCCACTCAAGTATTAGTACAAGTTTATTCTGTAATTTATTATCATTGGCGTATGGAGATTCTCAATCTTAGAATTTTAATACTATTTTCGTCCCATAATGTTTGTCTGGTCCGCAAAATGGTGCAGTAAAAATAATACATTTTTTGCAAGAAAAGTTCAAAAAAAATTCAATAATTGACTAGTTATTGATAAATTTTTTTAACTTATGAAAAAAGTTTGAAATTTTTATTGAAATAAATACATTATTTTTGAGTTCTCGTTTTGCAAACCGGACGAACATTACAGAATGAAAAGAGTATTAAAAGTGCACGTTCTTTGCACATAGAATTCTTCAGCTTAAGTGTTATGAGAAGATTTTCTTGCCAGAGTATCAATATATTGCTATGTTCCTTGAATAGATATATATTTTTTTTTAATTCCAAAAAACGATGGTTTTCATTCAGGACAATAGAACAGGAAACAAAAATACACCTGAAAATTGGAAAACACTTCCTATGAGAGGCACCAACCCAATTCACATAGTAGAAAACAACTCATGAATATCATGTATCAAAACAGTCACACGATTCACATAGTTGTTCTTCATGAGCGTTTCAATCCCTGCCACCATTTCCCATCAATGTACTCAGCTTATCTATAAGTGGTACTGATGATGCTTTAGACAAGAAAAAGATAAGAAGACAAGGGTATTTTTTTACTCAGTAACACGGTCACATGGAAGCGAAAATAGTTGATATTGATACATATAGACCTCAACATTGCGAAATATGATAATCTTTTTTCCCTAAACAAGTACAAGATACCAAGAAGATTGGAAAGAACAAAAGGAAGTAACAAAGTAGCAAAATATATAAACATGCACATGATCAGTCATCCCCCATTCACTTGTGCACAGATAACTGGACAAGGATGCTCATTTACCACCAATGATCAACTTATCTCGAAATGAAGGTACGTTATAGAGTATAGGCCAACACCCAACAAGCTAATTACCAAATAATCCGATATACTGGAGAAAGTTCCTCAAAAATGTACTGGAGAAAAGAAGGGATAGACCAATGAGTGGGATGAACATCCAACTAAGCATAATATGGAGAGCTGCTAATGGTACAGCAAAAAGCTGTACAGCAGCTTGTATAGATGGGTTTTGCGCCCGTCTCGGGTCCCGCAAAGATGATCGGAGCCACTTATTTTGTTCAAAATATATTGTTTACGGTCCCTGTAAAATCCGATATCGGTAAAGACGTTTACAAACCATCCAACTTTAGGTAAATTTTGAAGCAAAGTTGGATAATTCATAAACGCCTCTAAAGATATCGGATTGAAATGATTTTTTACAGGAACCATAAACAATATGTTTTGAACAAAATAAGCGACTCCGATCATCTTTGCGGGACCCGAGACGGGCGCAAAACCCATCTGTACACGCTGCTGTACAGCTTTTCTATACCACAATCTTTACTGTATGATCAATAGCCGATAATATGAACCATTGAGCCTCTCTCTACAAAATAGCAGAACCCCAATATCGTTCTTCAAAGATTCTAAAGAAAAGCCATACTAATTGCAAGGGGGAAAAACTAAGGAGAATAACCAAGACCATTTTGTCCCGGTTTTTTTTTATTTATTGACAGCATATCTGCCTAATAAAACACAAGGGTGTGAGGATCACACAAACACAAGTTGAAAGAAAAACTGAGATTCATTTGATTCAAGGAATGATGTGTGCTTTCCAACTCTCTCAAGAAAATACCCACATTCTTACAAATATATTACAAAATTATCATCGTTTCTTTTTATCCATTGCTCGGCTTCTAGCATTGGTATAAAAAAATAAAAATATATTACAAATATGTCCGTGCCTATGGTACTACCCGGGTGCGTAGTGCTGTAGGCACGGGCAAGCACTAGTATAACATAAAACATCATTACAAATGCGTTATCGCTGCCCTAGCTTTAACATGGACAGCTTTAACGTCCAGTCTTGATACCTTACCAAGGTGTGAAGCGACTTGGTTTTATTCTCAATGGAATTGGATATGGATTTGGAATCTATATATCCCAGTCCCTCCGATGCGTGTTCTCGTTGGGATTTTTTTTTATAATTAGATGTTTGGAAAAGCTTAAGCATATTTTGACTAATTTAAGGTCCTAAATTTAATATCTGGACAAATCCTCTGATGGCCAAATTAATATCCAAGTTCGGACTATACTACTTTTTACCTTTTAATTACTTATAAAATATAAGTATTGTTTTCAATGAATCGATGATCGGGAAAACAAATTATTGCATGTAAATAGAGCCAATATTTGGAATGTTGGAATTATATGTATTTTTTTTTTTTTTAAGGTGTGGAGTTATAATGTAGACCTGAAAAAAAAAAATGAAAAAAAAAAGGATAGAGGAAGAAATATTACTGGTGATAAAAGATATTTCAAACCATTAAAGAGGGGATTAGTTTGAGTTCAAGCCTGGGTCACATAATGCACAGGGGTAGAGGAGCGGGAGTACGAGTGCAAAAATGTCTTTTGAAAATTTTCCAAATCCTTCAAAATCGAGAGTGCGAGAACTGAGATGGCGAGAGTAAATGCAGAGCAAGAGCCAAAGATATTTCAATTACCTGACAACCCCGTAATTTAATTGGATCAAGCAAGCGGGAAAAATCAATAAATCCCACACAAATTATCCTCAATTCTCTCCTTCAATTCGAGAGAGAGAGAGAGAGAGAGAGAGAGGGAGAAGATGGCTCAGATTGGTTCTTTTTCTTGTAGCAGTCCCATGGAATCTGCTAAAAAACGAAAAGGCAATCTTCTTCCTCCATCGTGTTCCCTTCATAATCAATCCAACTCGAGAAACCCTAGTTCTATCAGTCAAAAACACCAGCAACGGTCAAGGAAACAGCGCCATGAGGGACCCGATAGCTTCCGAGAAGCTGAATTTTTCCTCGATGGGATACCCCAAATGCGACCTCTGCCATCCATTCACGAAATTGGTGGAGCGTTAGCGACCATTACTGCGGCAGGCAAGTACGGCACCACTATTTCGCATTTTAACAAGTTGCAGTCACTAGGTATTCACCTAAAATTTGGCACCTTGGACCGGTGCGATGTACTGTTACTGTATTTATTAGGGTGCAGTTTTCAAATTACCCTTTTGCAGCGCAAGTGTTTAGTTGCAAACAATCCGAATCGATACCCAACTGGTACAACTTTACAATGACCAAACTGTAATGCATTTGGTTTTTACCTGAACCGTACAGTAGCCCCAACATTTTAGTTCCATGATTGAACAGAGGAAGAAGACGACGACGAGAAAATGTTGAAACTCATAAAAATCAACCTGGCATAAGGTGTTCCCATAAAACAGCATTACCTGCATCATCTTGCCGAAGCCAACATCACCACCAACTTTGGTTCTCTTGAAACTAGAAAAGGTAATAACAATGTGCCGTGCGTATGTATAAGTTTGTTTTACATTGGATAATTAAGTATCCCCAGGCTATTATGATGGATTAGTTTCGGGTTTGGTTTTAGTTTAGCGTGGGTACTGGCAAACCCAAAGCGAAACCAAATGGGTATTTTGATTTCAAAGCTCTTTGTTTGAAATTTAGGCTTTGTTTGGAACTTAAGGAAAGTAAAGGAAAA
>BPLS01024305.1:0-14210 GCA_019656275.1 Rhododendron kiyosumense | reverse complement strand
GGAGTGAAATTTGGGTGTTGGAGAGGGAGAGAGAGAGATAGAGCCGAGAGAGAGAGATAGATCGGGAGGCAGAGAGAGAGTGAGATGGGAGAAATTAATCTCCTACACACACACCTACACTTATATACTAACACCCACACAAATCACACTTGCACTCCCTCAAGAAGCAATTCTAACACATTAACCCCGAATCAAATAAACTCAATAAAATTTCAAATTTTTCCTCAATTTTAATATCAAATGAACCTTTTAATAATTTCCGAAATTACGGGTCCTTACAATTATAGTTAATCCCCTTGAACTATCATCCGATGGCACTTTGCCCCCCTTAACTTTTCAACATTTAACCTCCTTGAATCATTATTTGACTTCGATCTTAGACCTTCTGTTTGCCCTTCGTTAGGGCTTGGGATGGAAAATTCCCACTTGCCGTCAAATTTGAAAGCAAAGTACAATACTGCCCTCCTATGAATGAAACAACACAACCAAACACAAATTCTTCTCTCTCTCTTTCTCTCTCTCTCATCTTCTCAATTCAAATTCCCTCTCTTAACCGTTTTCTCCGACGAACTCTGCAATACCACCGCCACTACCTCAAATTTTTTAGGAGACAGAGGGGCAACAATTTGGAAGAAAAGAAGATGTATGTACAGGTTTGGGGCTAGAAAAAGATGGTGTTCGGAGCCATCAGATTTCTATGAACACAATTTGTGTCGATGATTTTGACGTCAACAGATTTGACTCCGATTAGCTTCGCTATAGACTTCTCATAGGCCTCGAACGCTTCAACGACCATCGATTGACCACCAGACTTTGGTGTTTTTAGATGAACGTCGGCCCGATTTAGCGAAGCGGCGCCTCCTAATCACTTTTTGATGCGCATTTGTATGTTGGAGCGGAGTACGTGGTTGACAATGGCAGGGTCAATGGTGCGAATGTTGGGGGAGAGGCTGAGGACGTTGTTTGACTTGGTAGTGATGGATGGGTTGACGATTGCGAGGGAAGTAGAGCAGGCTACCGAGGATGTCGTAAGATTGGGGGGATGGGTTTTTGTGATGGCCATGGAGGAAAATTAGAGGCTCCCATTATATGCATGTATATGTATTTGTATATTGTTTATATGTACATGTAAACATACGGATTTTAGGTTAGGGTAATTAGGTAACCTCATCAAATCTAGCAACAGAGTTAAAGGGATTCCAATTATTAATGGTTCAAGGAGGTTAAGTGTTGAAATTTAAAGTTAAGGGGGGCAAAGTGCCACCGGGTGATAGTTCAAGGAGGTTAACAATAATTTTTTCTAATTTTTAAAAAGGCAATTTCAAACTCAAAAATCATGTGTTTACGCAAATAATTTTCTTATCAATATAGATCTTGTTTGATAGATCTCATTAAGATCTTTTTAACGGTGCCAAAAAAATTGAAAAATTATTTGTGTTTATTTATTTTTGAGTTTAAAAATATAAAATAAATTGTTTATTTTTTAAGAAGATTTTTTGAACTGGCCAAATTTGGGTTTTTAGAGGTTTGACTCGGCAAAACCTCCAAATGGAAGAAGCAACAAGGCTGGTGAAGATGTTCTCAACACTCTCAATATCTTGCTTAAAGTAACAGGTAGTAGTATATTTTATTGTCCCTTTGACCATTTCAATTGCGCTTATTAAGAAAAATTTCCATACACACAATTGGTAAGTTATTTCTATTAAATTTACAGGCCAAATCGATCACATCACATCGAATTGCTACAATACAAATTCATTTAAGCTTAATTGGAATCACTAAAATCATCGGTTGAGTTTGATGTACAGAACAACAAAAGTGATATAATCAATTTCAATACAAAATCGTCTTAGAACCCGACCAAACTAAACCGCTAGCGTTCTAAAATCGTTACACTATTGATATCTAATAGTACAGTACTACTTGACATCTAAACTACTGAAAAATTGTATACTACAGCAAATTGTTCCATTAAAAATACAGTAACTCTAACATGCCTATCCAAAAAAAATAAATAAATAAATAAAAATCAGTAGTCACTTGACACTGGAATTCCATGATTCCATCAAGTTAAACAGGAAGTCCACTAGACATTTGCTCGTTCTCGCCGGTTACACATTCAAACGGCGATTTCACGGACGTCGTAAACACCTTAGAGGTTCCAACCGCCGTTACGTCACCATCAACGAAGCCCACCTTCGCCAACCATTGAGAACCGGCGGTTCTAGAGAAACATGGTTGCGTCATAGTAAAAAACCACCGGTCCGGCGTCTCACCCCGGTCCACCTGCCTCCTCAGCTCTTCCGGCAATCTCAGCATGTATCGCTCACAGTCCTCCCCGAGAAGAACCAGTGAGTGACCCGTCGAGTGCGGCCTCGGAAACATTACCCTCGCTCGCTCCCTCGGTTCCGTATCGACTAGTTGATTTTCATCCACCTCAAGTGCAATCTGATCGTTCTGATTTTGTACTTCCCTGAATAATATTTCAGCTGTCGAATTACACGCCTCTGTCGACTGAGTCGACTCAATTCCTTGACTCAGGTTCGCTCGGCAAATCGGACAGGTGGAGTGAGAGGCCAGCCAAAGGTCGATGCACTCGGGATGAAACACGTGGTCGCACTTGGGCAACCACCGCAGCCTCTCGCTATCTTCGAACTCGGCAACGCACACGGCGCACGATAGCTCCCCTTTGCCGAGTTTGTGGTGTTTGATCTCGGAGTAGTTAAATATCGGGAATGAATTCATCACGGCGGGATCGAGGCCGCTTGGGGAGAGCCGGCGTGGGCGGCTTGCGGCGGTGTAAAGAGGAATTGCTCCGCCGGCGGTGTCGCCGCAGTAGCATTGGTGGATGCAGACGGAGACGAAGCCAGTTATGAGGAAGGCGGACACTACGATTACGAAAATGAGTTCTGCTGTCGAATTGAGGTCGGAGTTGGGGTAGTACGTGGGGGGATACGGGGCTGTTTGCGCGACGGCGAATGGCGGCGCCGTGAGTGATAGGATAAGCAGTAGGAGAGAGATTCTCATCCCGGAGCGATTTTTTTTTATTTTTGGATTTATTTCGAGGTGGGGTTTATGTCGCAATGATCCTGGGAGAGAACGTGGGTTTTTTCTTCTTTTTATACTAGCACGGAACAAATTTGGATGCTGTGACATTTGGTTTGAGGATAGGATTTGTATGCAGAATAGAATATTCACCGAGGAGTCGTGAATAAATTTTATCAAGTTCAATTTCGCGCCCTTAAAAGTGTTTGAACGATTCGAATTAAAAATAAACTATTATTACCGGTCGAAGTTTAAAAACATATATCATCCATCATTGATTGCAAGACAGGCGAATGAAATTACGCGACTCCGTAAATAAATAATTTATTCACGATTCTTCTGTGAATAAGTTATTCTCCCGTGATGACATTAGAATCTGATAGGACCATCTTTCTTTTGGTTTTTTCTTCTGAAATTAGTATGATGGAACACTTTTGGTAGGTATAAAAACCCCGGTATTGGGTTTGATGGTTTTCGGCCAAATTATATTGTTGGATCTTGGAAGTCCGTGTGATGTGGACGGTTCATTTCCTCTAATCGATATGGAAATCATGCAGTCATTGATTAACCAAGTAGCTAATTCTGGATGCTTCGGTTTGAATTATTAGTAATTCAAGATAAGAATAAGTCGCTCGGACATCGATGAAAATTTTGTTGAAAAATTACACGGTTTGATGAGTAGCACCGTAATCGTCAATAGCCTTAGCTTGTACACAAATATGGTTCATTTAAATCAATATGAATGTTTGATCTAACTTACTTTTTTGCATTAAGTAGTGAGATCTAGAAAATAAATGACTTTAATTGTTTAGTGAGATTAAGGTGTTTTCGTTTTTTTCACAAACATATGAAGATTAATCACTTGATAAATCGTCAAGTCTTATCCTTTTCCCTTGAACTTGACTAACTAAAATTCACAACCACAACAAACTCGCGGGGATAGTCCAAGTAAGAAAAAGGACATAAAAAAAAAGAAGACAAAACCCTAAAGGATAGAGCATTCACGTCAATCTCAATAAATCGTGGACCATAATATTCTCCAAAATTCAAGAATTTATATCTAGTTTATTTTCAAACCATTTTATACTTTTTATACTGTAAGTTTTTTGGAAGGCAACACTTCTCCCTCGCGCTTTCAGTCACGCTCGCGCATTCTGTGACTCCGGCTGATTGGAGTATTTTTTTGCGTGTGAAGGTTTTTCTCCAAATTTCAATTAAACTAAGTTGTGTACACTTGTCGCGTTGGATGTAGTCTTTGGCAGATATTTTTTTTTTCCCATAGGGTAGTAGCAGTTCTTAAATATTAGTACTCCACTGGTAATAAAATATCGGCGATAAGTTTACCAGCTCATACGATATCCAAAAACATTTAACAAACAACTAAAAAGTTAAACACTCAATCTCATTCTACTAAATAGAGTACACCTGAATGAAATAAATTCTACTAATATAGAGGATAAATTTCTTTAATGTTACAAGTCCAAATTCAGCGCATAATAATTTCTACTTAGACGTATTTTTTACCACCCTACTGTAGGAAGAGTTAAATTGAACACAATGGCAGAGCCAATCGTCAAGCGGGTTTTTTCGGAAACCTTGTAGGTGTTGGGGGCTGGTCCAAGCCCAAGGTCCAAGAGGCCTAGGTCTCGGGCATTTAAAAAAATTCAAATTTTAGGGGCACTCTAATATTATTTGTTTATTTTATAATACAAATATCTTTGCTAGCTCAATGATAAGTTGATTTTAGTCCATGTGGAGTGTTCGAGTTCAAGTCTTCTAAGCAAGCTTTTATTTTGAAATTTGAAATGTTTATTCCCAAAAAATAATGCGCCGTGACAAAGCAATTAAAGAAACATTTCTATCATTGTTGTTTAATTCTAAAAAAACGTATGCCATCACCCCACAATTTAACCTTGGACATCCAAATCTTTTGGGCTGGCCCTAAGTGCTGGTTATTTGGATTTACTCAATATGGTGGTGCCACAACCGGCCTTATATCGCCCAACTCAAAGCAATTCATATAAGTCTCTCATTAGGGTTTTTTTTTTGAGTTAATAGCTTGAAAGTTGGAATCAATTGCAATACAAATTCCATGCATTTAAACAGGAGATCGAGTAGGCATTTGTTCACTCTTGCCAGCGAAAACATTCAAACCGCGATTTCAAAAACTCCATAGAGTATTTTCACTTTCAAATCTCACGTGGTGGATTAGTTGTTATTTTTTAAACCAATACGAGTTCCAATCCAATGTCATTTGAAAATTCAAGTCCTACATGGATTTGACATGACCTTCGCCCATGTCATTACTGAAGACAATATCATATATTTATTTGTTAAAAAAGGTGACCTTTTGTCAAATTATTGTGGAAGGAGATGCGCTACAAGTTGTTCAATCTCTCAACCAGTTTCGATCTTAAGCTGATATCGACACTATAATTTTAGATTGTATTTAGCCTGCTTTGAATTTTTTCTCTTGCAATTTCTCTCATGTGAAATGAGATGGTAATAGAATAGCCTACTACATAGTTAAGCAGTCCCTATTAACTACTGAATTAGTTAGTTGGAAGGGCGACTTTCCCCAATGGTTGAGGTCCCTCGCCCTTGATGATGTTAGGACCTCAATCCCTCTTCCTTTTTTTTTTTTCAACGGAAAAAATAAATTCATTAATCAAGCCATACGGCATCTACAGATAAATCCGAATACAGAATAGGACATACGGCAAGTATAGATTTCCATCCAAATACAGAGAAACAGAGACACAATACAAAAAAAGATTAAGAGACGAAACTAGTGTCTAGCGCCTATGCAAGAGCCAAACGCTCACTTCTTCACACCGTCAACATGGCCGGCTAACGTGGAGCTAGTACCCATACACCACCGTCTCGGGATGGCGGAACTCCGAATCAAAGATAACATTAAATTTATGGAAATCAGTCACCCGATCTGGAAAAACCAGATCAGAACAAAACCACCCGGGAAGACCCATCGGGACAAAAATCGGACCAATATCCGGACAGAAACCGGCCTCAACATCCGGACATAATCGGACAAAAGCCCGAACAAAACAAAAACGAAACACAAAATCAAAACCCTAACCTGCCGAAAACACTCAAAACAACCACCGCATCACCGCTGCAACAACCACCACACCAACCACAGGAATCACGACAGCCCTTACTGCCGCCATGCCCAATCCCAACACACCATATCCACTCACAGCATCACCACCAACAACCCAGCAAAATCGCACCATTCACCACCCGAAACGGCCAAAGCGCCGCTAGGCAAGAGATCGGCTATCTCCAACATGGTAGAAAGGCGGTCCACAACGGGATCCAGAAAGCCAGCGAAACAGGATACACCCAGCAGAGTATCCGGCGGGATCTTACTGGAGGGGGAGGGGGTGGAAACGAGGAAGGTGGAGGGTAGGGGAAGAGGGAGGGGGGAACAACAGCCTACGGATGAGAGGAGCGCCGGTAAGGGAAGGGGAGAAAAAAGAGGAAGACAAAAAGAGGTGCCTAGGGGAGGAGGCGGCGCCTCCCCCCAAGCAATCAATGGCGGCTAGGGTTTCTCTGGAAAAAGTTTAGAGAGAGAAAGAAGAGAGAAGGGAGAGCCTTCACTTGGTTGAGTTAGACATTCAGAAAGAATGAGTTATTAGAGCTTCAATCCCTCTTCCTAATTTGCAATAAAATCTTTTACTATCTCTTAACACTCACACACAAAAAAAAATAGAGCAGAACTTTCCGTTAAAAAATATACATGTCAAAATTTGGATCCACGTAAATCCTTAAAAAAAAAATAATTCACACATCCAAATTTGAGGTTAAAAGGTTGGAGATAGGTCCCAACCGCTATGACGTCACCATCAACGACACCAACCTTTGCTGACCTAAGAGAACCGGTTCTTGTGAAAAATGGAGGCGTCATACAAAACCACTTGTCAGACGTTCCGCCCCGGTCTAACCGGTCCACCGGTAACCTCAGTGTACGCCTCTCCCAGTCCTCCCCGAGTCGAACCAGTGAGTGACCCGTCGAGTGCGGCCTCGGAAATACCCTCACTAGCTCTCTCGGTGCCGTTTCTATCTCATCAACACTAATTGAAATTTGATACGGAATTGGGGTGAAAACTTTATATTCATCTTAAAATTAATTGGCAATAAATGGAGAGATTCCAAATGTAATTAAGTGATCACTCATGCCACTCCCGAACAATATGTGATTCATTTCCTTAACAATTGGTGCTTCACTGCCTTAAGGTCTGGAATCACAACACTCTGCCGTCGTCGACTGAGTCGACTCAATTGCTTTACTCAAGGTCGCTCGGCAAATCGGACAGGTGGAGTGAGAGGCCAACCAAAGATCGATACACTCGGGATGAAACACGTGGTCACACTTGGGTAACAAACGCAGCGTCTCGTTATCTTCGAACTCGGACACGCAAACGGCGCACGATTGCACGAAAGCTCTCCTTCGCAGATTTTGAGGTGTTTGAACTCCGAGTATTTTAAGTATCGGGAACGAATTTACCACAGCCGGATCGAGGCCGCTTGGGGTAAGCCAGCGTGGGCGGCTTGCGGCGGCGGCGTAAAGAGGAATAGCTCCGTCGACGGTGCCGCCGTAGAAGCAGTGGCGGATGTAGATGGCGAAGAAGCCGGTGAAGAAGGCGGCGGACACGACGACTATGAAAATCAGTGCTGCTGTCGAACCGAGGTCGGAGTAGGGGTAGTTGGTTGCCGGGCCCGTAGGTCTTTGAGCGGGACGCCGCCACCGTTTGTGACGGTACCAGCAATAGGAAATAGGTTTTCATCCACAAGCGAATATGTTGGGACCGAGATCCCCTATCTGACCCCAATCTGGACAAGGGTCTCTTTCACTTCTTTTGGCCGTTGATCTTAAAATCGACGACTGAAATGTACCGAGTAATAAGGACGTTGATTTACGAGATCAACGGTTAAGTCGAATGGAACAGACTCTTATCCGGACTAGGGTCGGACAAGAGATCCGAGTCCATGTGTTGGGATTTACTACTATTTTGAGGGGGTTGGGTTTATGTCGACTAGAATTAGAAATGATGTTACGATGGTGGAACAAAATTGCCCGTGCCTGAAGGCATAACGCAATATATTCTAAATACAGTCTAAATGAAGTATCCAAATTGCACTTTTATGAATTTTTTTTTTTTTTTTGGATATAACTTTTATTTTTAACTCCATCTCACATAGGGTGAGTTCCGTATATGTGTATATCCCACCCCATGTGTGAGGAGGTCACAAATAACCGTTAAGTGAAATTTTTTTCCTCCTCCCAACAAAATCTACTTATCGAAATTTCAAATTCATAGAATAGTCTAACACAACATGTGTTATCAAATCGGTGTAATTTCATTAGTTGGATCCAGGTAAAGAAAAATAATAACCTAAGCAAAACGGAGCCTAACATAAGAGTTTTCGTAAGATAACATAAACCAAGAATTCTCGCTCTATTGATTGTAACCTTCCCAAATAGTTAGTGAGATAAATAGAGAGAACATGAGATTCAACCAATAAGTCGAATATGCGATAGATACCATAGTATTTACTGTTCATTCAGAGTGGTGGTCAGCGGCTCCGGTGTGGAATAGCTAACATTGGTAAACACGAACGGGTATTTTCCTTTTGCCGATCAAAAAAAAATTGAGTGAGGAATACTCTTTGTAAATATTTTGGTCAATTTGGAATCAATTATTTCGTACTTTATAATATAGATGCCCAAATTATGGAATCAATTATGGCATATCTTTGACCAATAAAATTTGAACTTAAACTTATTTAGGAAGTCATATAGATAGGATATATAAAATTAATACTGAATTAGGTTTCGAAAAAGAGAACAAAATTAAATAAGTCAAAATCAATTGGAAAAAGAAGGAGTATGTTTAGTCTTCTCACATATGAGGGAAACGTGTAAATCTTAAAAAGAAATTCTCTTTAATGCTAGCAAATTTTTTACATTATTGTACGTTTATATATTAGGAAATATTCATCCGATCCGACGACTACAAAGTTAATAAGAAGTACGATCAAATTATTGTAGAGGCTACTCTGTTTGTATGCATAGATATTTTGGTAGAAAAACGCTCTATTTTATAATCTATCTATTCTAATATATAAAGGGAGAGCACCAGTTTGGTGTCTCCCTTCTTGCCTTGTCATGTATTTTCATTTTTCATAAATGCCCTCCAAAGGAAAAAACGTAACTCAACATAGTAATTAACTCCGGATCAAAAAAAAACATAGTAATTAACTGGGGAAATAACTGATGGGGTAAATTGTAAAATTACCCTCCCCCACCTGCCTACCCACGTTTCCCCTTTAACATGTGACAGAAAAGATAACTACCATGTAAAATCAAGGTTACAAAGGTAAAAACCTTTTACTGATCAACTACCACCCACGTGTACTTTCTCAACTGCCACCCATCATCGTCCATTCTCCTCCAAGTACACTGTTTTCTCATTTTTTCCACACTTTCTGCACTTGCAGTCTCATAGACTTCTAATTCAAGTTATCTCTCCTATTCTCTTTGCTTTTTGTTTTCAATTTTTATTGGCTTCTCATTTTTCACTGACCTTTTTAACTTTCCTTTACATCCGTCCTTTGTTTTACGTACATTCCTTTGCCATGCATGTTTTTGGTTTTGTCATTTAAGTAGGAGTAGTATCCAGTGCTTACCCCTTCGTTTATTGTTTTCATTTCTTTTTTTGCCTTCACAAATTACAATTGCTACTGAGACGTTATTCAATGGGTGGGAATTTAAGATAGTGGTCGAGAGTGTTCCCCTGACTTTTAATCACAATTCAGAAATATTACATGTTTATGAAGCACGATGAGAGTTAAATTGTTGTTTATCTATCACAATAGGTTAATACTAGATGCCGGGGCACACGCGATGTGTGTTCAACTCGGATTTGTACAAATTTTGTGAAAATTGATCAAGCATTAAACGAAAACCAATTGTGCAAATTTTGACAAAATCTAACTTGCACATGCATTGCGTGTGCCTCGGCATCTAGTATAGATTATAGGAGCGCCCAGTTGGTAACACAAGTGGATAAAGGGATAAAAACCATAGCCTCCAGCTGGTTTGTCATTTGTGGATAGATTTTGAGAGGACGCTCAAAGATGATTGGAACACTTTCGTAGGTATAAAAATCTGGGTTTGTCGGTTTTCTTGGAGTCTTGGATCTTCTGCAGTCCTTGGTCAGAATGGCACAATCTAGTCCATGTGATATTGTGATGTGGAAGAAAATTATATACTCCGTATATAGTAGTAAATAGTAACTAAGTTTGGAAAATAATTTTCACATTCCATTTTATTTTAGAGAGTAATTTTACTTACCATTTTTATTAGACTTTTATGATGATATTCTAAAACTTGTCTTTTATTGTAAAAATTACATATAGCAAGATACACTAAAAGATAAATTTTGGAGTGACATTATAAAAAAATCAGAGGCTCAAAAAATCAAATTCCAATAAATTATTCTACATGCTTTACAAACCAACATTAGTGCGTGCTTGCGAGATTTTCTTTCTTCAAATTTTGAGATTTTAGCTTTTCGAAATTAGTTTGAAATGTTTGTTAAAATTCTTACTAATGGATTCTCAGATTTTACAAATTTTGAGAACCCTAAATAACCGTAGAATCAAATGAAAAGCAGATACTTAATTACGAAAGCCGTAGAGCCAAAAATTAATCATGACCCTTCAGAATAAAATAATTAGAAAAATAAGATTTTCGCACCGATTCAAACAGATTAAAAATTGGAATACTTAATTTTTTAATCATTTTTTTTAATATTTAAGCAGCTGTGGTTTGGGGAAACGTGTCATCTGTTTTCAAAATTTCATCCATTTTTTAATATTTAAGCAGCCGTGAGGAAGTTTATATCCTTCTTGTATCTGTACATTGTATTCAATTTGCCCTTGTCCATTTAAATGGGAAAAAAAATTTGCAGAGATTTTTTGTGGGACTTGCTTTTGGATCTCATACAAATAACTCAATCCATTCATTAATCTGTGCAAAATTTTATGTCACTTGCACGGTTTTATTTACGATAGCCAGAGTAGGATTAACGGTTTGAAATCACTTGCTTTATCCTCAATTAATACTCAAGATTTCTCCGGCCTAACTTTTCGTCGATTTTTTTGCTTGGTCTTTTTTTTTATAATTTGTAAGAAATTCAATTCAAATTTTTACATCATATTTTCCGTTTCGTTTCGATGAGAATAATGGTAAAATCATCGACTAAACTTTAAAAGACCACAGGTAAGACAACTAAAAATGCCATGAATCTTATAAAGATTAATATGAAAAAAAATTAAAGATCACTAAGACTAGCAACATAAATTCCATCCAGTTAAACAGGAGGTCGACTTGGCATTGGTTCGCTCTTGCCCGCCAGACATTCAAAGGGCGATTTTGTAATCTCTGTTACGTAATCGCCAGAGATTACGTAATCGCCCTCATCGACACCCACCTTCGCCAACCGAAGAGAACCGGTTCTGGAGGAAAATGGCGGCGTCATACAGAACCAGCGGTCTGACCTCCCACCCCGGTCCAACCGGTTCACTTGCCTCCTCACCTCCTCCGGTAACCTCAGCGTATACCTCTCACAGTCCTCCCCGAGTCGAACCAGTGAGTGACCTGTCGAGTGTGGCCTCGGAAACGTCCTCACTCGCTCTCTCGGATCCGTATCCATCCGTTGATTTTCATCAACGGTAATTGAAATTTGATTCTGATTTTGCACTTCACTGAGTTCAGGCCTGGACATAAACTCCTCCTTCAACTGAGTCGACTCAATTCCTTGACTCAGATTCGCTCGGCAAATCGGACAGGTGGAGTGAGAGGCCAGCCAGGGGTCGATACACTCGGGATGAAACGCGTGGTCGCACTTGGGTAACAACCGCAGCCTCTCGTTATCTTCAAATTCGGATACGCACACGGCGCACGATAGCTCTCCTTTGCCGATTCTGAGGTTTTTGATCTCCGAGTATACAAATAGCGGGAACGAATTTATCGCCGCCGGATCGAGCCCGCGTAGGGAAAGCCGGCGCGGGCGGCTCGCGGCGGCAGCAGCGTAGGCGTGAAGAGGAATTGTTCTGTGGGTGGTGTTGCCGCAGCAGCAGGCGCAGATGCAGGCGCAGAGGACGCAAGTGATGAGGGAGGCAGCCAACACGACTAGGAAAATAAATCCTCCTACCACGTTGACGTTGGAGTAGGGGTAGTACGGAGGGGGAGCCGCAGTTGTTTGCGCGGAGGCGAATGGCGGCGGCGCCACAGCCGCCACCGTGAGTGATAGTATCAGCAGTAGCAGACAGATCCCCATCCAAAAGCGGATTTCCTTTCAGATTTTTATTCAGAGAGACTGTCGGTTTCGTTTTTGTCTTTTTATAGTACGGAACAAATTTTGGTTATTGGGAGTAAACCATAGCTGGTTTGAGGATAGATATTTGTATGTCTTTATTTGGATAAAGATTTGAAAGAATAATTTTAACTCAAAAAATATTTATTATTCATACTTTTAATTATTACTTTTTTGATAAAAAAAAAATTGCTCTTCACTCATTTTCCCTATCTTCAATTATTATTCTTATTTCTCTCTCTATTTCTTTTATAATTATCCTATTTTCAATCGTTAATTTCATAAAAAATTTCTTAAAAACTCATTCAAACATAACATTAATATTTTGATGACAGTCGAAGAAGATAGGAACACTTCGTCGGTATAAAAACCTGGTTCTGGGTTCGGTGGTTTTCTGGCATAATGGTGGTATCTTGTGCAGCCCTTATTCACAATCTCTTTTATACTGACATCTATTGTTCTATACTAATAGTAATACAGAATGGCACCTATTGGTTGTCGGCCGGCAGGTGCCTCCGTTTTTTAACATACGTGTGATTTTCGTAACCATCACCGCACTATGGCACTATCCCCACCCATCCCAAAAAATATGCACGCATGTAATTGGTGTGATGTAGGCCTTCCACTTCACCGTATCGACATGGAAAAAATTAGAAGTACCAAAAAAATATCTAGGCATGATAATTTATACTGATGTTTCTTCCTATCACATGCATGTAAGAAGGTTTGGAAAGTATTATGTAAGGGGAACCTTAAGGTGAGTTTAACTCTCCAACTTGTACACTTTTTTTTTTTTGGATAAGTCCAACTTGTACACTTTGTTCAAATCATTAATAAAATCGCTGTCTCGTTTAACATTTTGACCCGGATGCTTTACTTGAGCTTACTTGCTTGCTTTACAAACACGCTTTGATTAAGAATTTGACGGTTTAATTAGCACCACACGATCGTGTGCCCGGTTTGCAAGGCTGCCATGAGACATATGGTCATGATATTGGCATGTAGGCTGCTTATGAATTGCATTTTTTGAAATTGGAGATGTCAATTTTTTTTTTTTAAGGCTTATGTGGCATTTTGGCATATCAAATTTGACATTAAAACCTTCTTTCCAACCTTATGCCAAATTCTATTTATTAAAAAAAAAAAAAACTCAAACAAGTAGTACGGAGAGGTTTTAAACTTTCTAAGAATAGCCTTTTATCTTCAACTATTACTTTTTGAAATTTGGCATGGGAGAGGGTAGCCGCCAAAATTGGCATGCAGTAGGTTCATGCCAAAGCTACATCAGCTTTGACATGAGTGAGTGAAGGCAGATGGGTTGGAAGGTGAGTTGATACCAAAAGTAACCGTTACACCGTCTATGTCATGTTTGACATCTCCCATTGGATTTGGAGATGCTCTAACCTTAAATCTCTTTTTGCTCTGACTCAATTAGTTTCATCTCGTAACCACAACAAACTTGTATGTATAACTCACGAAAGAAATTAAAGGGGTATAAAATGATATATACAAGCATTCATATCAACCACAAAAAAGAGTTGACCAAAACATTCTTCAAATTTCATTTTGCTTACCCGACTCGACTCACGTAACAGGAATAAGCCGGCGGAACGCTACATAAATTAAATTCTTAAATACATATCTAGTTCTACTCTATAAGTTCGTCGATACGTCATCATGCTGCATGCAACACCTCTCTCTCTCTCTCTCTCTCTCTCTCTCTCTCTCTCTCTTGCAAACACATTCACGCTATACGACTTA
>BPLS01024301.1:0-27102 GCA_019656275.1 Rhododendron kiyosumense | reverse complement strand
TGTTTAGAGACAAGTCATCCTCCATTTGACGAAATCATTATCCTATCTCTTTGTTTTAATGTCGTCTTGAATCGAGACCATCTACAAATACCCCTGTACCTCCATCCCCATTTATACCCAATATGAATCTTATTTTAACTGGATTAAAAAATTAATTGTATCTTTAAAGTGATAATAAATTTTATATCCAATATGAATTTTATTAGATAGATCTCGATTTGTTCTATAATTTAATATTTTTGAAATTACCTAAAATATTATAAATTCCAATATATAATTAAATAAAAAATAACATAAACTCTAAAAAATAACAAGTAAATTGGTACGGAGTATTATTGAACCCCTCACGCAGTCCAAATGATTTGTGGATATTATATTCAACGGCTTAAAATGGAGTCCCGGGTCAACGTTGTAGATCAGTGACCATTCACACGCACAAGAAGTGTCTTGTCCGATCGGCAACCGTACCATCCATGGATTCGCCTTGCGTCACCAATGATGCCGTCGGAACTCTCGTATGATACGAATAACGTTTCCACAATCAAGAACATCATCAGTTTGTGTACAATGGAGTATTTTTTTTCCCAAGGGATTTTCCAGTAAGGGATTCTGTACGGGCTTGTTATGCGGGACTCTCTTTTACCGTTCGAATTGCGATGATCCAAACCGTTTAATGTATTCAGAACGTGATTTTAAGGGTATTCGAAAGGAATCAGAAAAAAATGATCAGGAAGAACTTAATCTGAGCAGTTTTTTTACGTGATTTTAAGGGGCTGCATGGGAATCAACGGCAGCCGAAATGTGTAGAATACTTATACACAAAAAATAGGGTGTTGGATCAAGTATTCTACAAATATCGGATGCCGTTGATTCTCACGTAAGGTCACTTGTTTTTTTTTTTTATAGAATTTTTGGACGGCTTGGATCGGCCGTCCGATGGCCGGAGACGGCCCTACGCGGCCATCGGTACAACTTCGGTAGGGGGTGGGTCGGTACCTATAGAATTAATATGTGTGTGTGTGTGTGTGTGTGTGTGTATATATATATAAAATGAATGTCTCACGATCTAGTTCGGTTAATTCACGGTTTCGTAATGAAAATCTGTGAATTGAACCGCAAGTTATGATTTTTTAATTTTTCAATCTGTGTCTAGAACATTAATCCATGGATAAAATTCAAAATGTACGGATCCGTTTAGTTCGAACTAGTTTCACGATTTGATAAGAGGTGCTTTGTGATAAATATGATTGATTCTCATTGATTAATTGGTGGAACACAGCCACACATATATAGGAAAAGAATACAACCAACTAGGAAAGGATAACTATGGAAATAGAATAAAAATCCTAAAATTATGGGAAGAGATAATTACTATGGCAACAGAATAATAATCCTAGAATTATGGGAAGAGATAACTATGGATTCGGTCCGCTAATACGCCCCCTCGAAATGGAGCATGGAGGGACATAATGCCCAACTTGGATGTCAGGAGACGGAAGTGGTCAACACCCAAAGCTTTGGTAAAAACATCTGCTAGTTGGTTCGCTGAGGCAATGTGATGGAGCTGAAGAAGGCCTTGTTGTACTCGTTCACGGATAAGGTGGCAGTCGATCTCAATGTGCTTGGAGTGCTCATGGAAAACTGGATTTTGGACAATGTGTAAGGCTGCCTTGTTGTCACAATATAGCTTGATTGGTGATGAAAGAGGGACTGCTAAATCGCAGAGTAAAGTTTTGAGCCATAGTAATTCTCAAGTGGTGGAAGCCATGGCCCGATATTTAGCTTCGGCGGAAGAGCGGGAGACAACACTTTGCTTTTTTGTGCGCCAGGAGACGGGGCTGCCACCAAGGGTGATGAAATAACTCGTAGTGGAGCGCCGAGTCATAGGACAACTGGCCCAATCCGAGTCAGTGTAGCCAGTGAGTTGGAGGTCCGAACGGGTAGGAAATAGTAAGCCATGAGAGATGGAGCCCTTGAGGTAGCGAAGAATACGAGTAGCAGCTTCCAAATGCGGGACTCGAGGGACATGCATGAATTGACTGAGGAGATTGACAGCGAAAGTGATATTCGGGCGAGAGATGGTGAGATATATCAGTTGTCCAATAAGCCTGCGATAAGAACTCGAATCGGAAATTGGTTCACCACTATAAGTCGTGAGTTTAAGATGTTGCTCCATCGGGGAAGAGGCTGGACGACATCCTGTTTGGCCAGCATCGGCGAGGATGTCAAGAATATATTTGACCTGCACGGTTGCAATGAGTGCAGTGAGCGTTCATGTCTTTGTTGGGTCGAGATGAAGTTTCGGGCTGAGCATGGTGCAGTTGGCGTGGCGGATGGGCAGGCGAAGGGAATTGTTGTGGTTGCCATCGGGATGGAGACTGCTGTGGTGGCGGAAAAAAACGTGGCACTGGTGGATTTCGGTGTTGTCCACTGTTGATTTTGGGTTGATTGTGTTGAGTTTTGAACCTGTGACTCACCATGGCCGAGTCTTCTTGAATGGGCTGAGTGGTGATGACAGGTTGTGGATTTTTGGTGTGTTCTTCCGCGATTAACAAGCCATGAACCTTTCCAAGGATGGGAAGCGGATCCATGGCGAGAATCTGAGTACGAAGAACATTATACGGCTCGTTGACTCCCATCAAAAACTGGTATACACACTTATTCGACACCCTTTTTTGCCAAGCTGTGGCGGTACCACATGTGCATTCCGGAAGCGGATCAATCCCATCGAGTTGATTCCAAAGCGTTTTGAAGGCATTATAATAATTGGCAATATCAAGATTACCTTGTTGAAGATGAGTGGTCTCTCTTTGAATTTTAAAAACGGTAGCATTATTCCCTTGAGTGAACCTGGATTCAAGATCACGCCATAGTTCATACGGCGTGTGGCAACTAGTTAGGCTTGGACTAATTGTGTTGCTGATGCTGTTCAACAACCATGAGAGGACCATCGTGGAAACTCATTTCCATAGAGGTTGAATATCGGGATCTGTGGGGCAAGGTAGGGTGTTATCAACGAAACCCAAATTTATTTCTGGCACAAAGGGCCATCGTGATAGAACGGCTCCAGGACCCATAGTTGGTATGGGTTAGAGCAATATCAAAAAGGGGGTACAGGGGTGGTCGGCTGAATGAAGAAAATAAGGGGGAAGAGAGATCAAAAATAAGTTTCTGAACCTTTTCTTGAGCCTCAACCATGTCTGTAAAGATGGATTGAAGGTTGAAACTGTCGTGTTCTTTCAGTGTGTCGTCTTATGCGAAAGAGAAAGAGCAAGAACATGAACCCTGCTCTGATACCATGATAAGAGGTGTTTTGTGATAAATATAATTGATTCTCATTAATTAATTGGTGGAACAGCCAACTACACATATATAGGAAAAGAATACAACCAACTACGAAAAGATAACTATGGAAACAGAATAATAATCCTAGAATTATGGGAAGAAATAAGAAGAGATAACTATGAAAACAGAATAATAATCTTAGAATTATAGGAAGAGATAACTATGGATTCGGTCCGCTAATACGATTCACTGCATTTTTTGCACAACCCTAAACAAAACCCCCTCCAGAGTCACGGGGGCTGGAGCCTTGGTCAATGTTGTTTCACATTTCTCCCTCCCACATCTACAAGGAGAATATCTTCTTGATTAAGAAAGTTCATACTACCAGGGCGCCATTCGAAAAGAAAAATATTGCCATGGGCCACGTTGCCTGTTGGCTTGACCGGTCAGCCGCCATTAAAGACAATTTGACCTCCCTGGCCTTTTCGTCCCCAATGACGCAATCGGAACATTCCTATGATAGGAATGTTTTGGAGGTTTTTTTTTTTTTTTTGGCTGAGCAAATGTCTAGAGTTTCTTCCCCGCTAAGAGTAATTTCGATGCAAGTGGTTAGTGGACATTTTACTTATCCAACGGCTAAAGTATATCATGATTTCATAGTAGTATAACCACGAGCAAAGGTAAGCAAAGTGTTCACTTTGGATGGCTCGAAAAAATCTGTATATTTCAGGATTTGTCACATAATTTTTAGTCTTTTTGGATTTTGAACTTTTAAAGGAGACATTGATTTAGGGGCTGTTTAGTAACTTATGGCCTGTTTGATAAAACAGAAAATTGAAACTAAATGCTGAAAAATTAAGTACTGAATTACAAAAATGATAAATAAATTTTAATTTCGATTCTCTCTTAATTTACTAATGGTCACAATTAATGTACTTATAGTAGTGGTAGAATCAAGGGCGGAACCAAGAATTTATTTCGCCTTGGGCTAATAAAAATTTATGTATGTGAACCAAAAAGAAGTCAAACTCGTATATATATAAATGTTTAAAAATAAACAAAATAAAAGTACAAAAGAGTTTTTCCTCCCTTTTTATTTTGTTGTTCCATTAGAGTACGTACAATAGAGTAACAAAAATAAAATAATAGCTATTATACCCATCTAAAACCGAGAAAATCCACCTGCAGCAATTAGATAAAAACTTAGGTAAAATACATTTCGCTACAATACTTTGGTATATATACTGAACGACTGTTCATTAACAATTTCGTTTATATTATTTTTCACTTCTCTCTCTTGATTTCTCTTATATTATTAAACAGTCTCAAAAAAATTAAGTGCTCCAATTTTTCATTCCTTCGAATACGTTCAAGATCTTATTTTTCTGATTATATTATTCTAAATGGTTATAATTAATTTTAACCATATTTTTAAATATATAAACTATCTAAAAAAATTAAGTACTCCTTTTTCAATCCGTTTGAATCAGTGTGGAGATCTTATTTTTTTGATTATATTGTTCTAAAAAGTCACAATTAATATTTTCATCTAGAAGTTTCATAATGAAGTATCTACACTATAGGATCCCAAATAAAGAGCAGAAACTTGATTACAAGAGCCCTAGAGACAAAAATTAATTATGACAATTTATAATAAAACGATCAAATAAATAAGATCTTCACGCTGTTCAAACAGATTGTGGATTGAGCTAGGCTGAATGAGAGGATGGTGGATTGGGCTAAATTCATTTGGAGCGAAACTTTACACATAATTTTTTTTTTTTAATTCTTAGGAATTGCACCTAGGCTATAGCCTAGTGCAACCTAAGTGCACTTCCGCCATTGGGTAGAATGATGATTGTGCTGGTGGTGATGGAGTGGTGGCGATATTGATGTAATGGTGGTGGTGCAGTGATGGTGGTGTAATGGTGGCAATGAGTGGCGGTGGCAGCGGCGGTGGAGTGATGATGGTGTATTGATGGTAGCAAGTGGTTTCGGTGGAAGGATAGTTATGCAATGCTGGCAACAGCAACGGAGTGGCAGTGGTGGTGGCAGTGTTGTAATGGTGGTGGTGTTGATGGAGTGATAAGGGAGTGGTGGTGGTGGTGGAGTGGTAGAGATGGTGGTGGGAGTGGTGGACTGGTGGTGGTGGAGTGGAGGTGATGGTGGTGGTGTTGGCGGTGGCGGTGGAGTGGTAGAAGTGGAGGTGAAGTGGTGGTGGTGGGAGTGGTTGTGGTGGTGGCCGGGACAGCAGCCCCCAACTCCATAGATCAGTGACCATTCACACGCGCGAGAAGTGTCTTGTCCCATCAGCAACCGTACCATCCATGGTTTCGCTTTGCGTCACCAATGACGCCGTCGGAACTCTCGTATGACAGGAATAACAAAAAAGTCATCGAGTTCTCCATCTAAATATGTTTCTTTGGAGCCTAATTATCTAAATAGTTTGAATGAATATCAAAGAAATAGTTTTATCCACCGTTGATCCACTGACGCCTATCGAGATTGAACATCCATGTATGGGATTATATTGGAAGTCAAAGGCAAGGTGATCGAACTTGGTGTTGTAAAACTTGAACGTTAATGTTCCGAAGCCGAGCCTAGGCTTTTGCTTAAACCTGCTAGTGTTGGGTTTGATTCTGATAATTACGCAATCTTTTTTAGCCAAGCTAAGACCTCGACTGACACTTGTTTAAAGAAAAGAGTATTATTCTAGGTCTTCATTTGTCTAGCTGAAATTGGACCGCCCAACAATTGTTTTTTTCGACCCGTTAAGCACTGATGATGATTATGTCTTCTGAGTTCTGACTAGATGTAGGTGCGGTCAAAGTCAATAGGTTGAAACCTGAGGGGACGACTATTTGACTCTCCAATCGCGGGTGGACACGTGGCAACGTTTGAAAGTGCTGACCAACCAACGGGATAACGACGCGTGGAGCGACGGATCAAAGGAGCATGATCACAGGAGTCGCCCGCGGGAGCGGAGAACCCACCGCGGGACTCACTTCCGCGGGCCCCGTCAACTAGTTTAAATCAAAACCTCGCGCACCGCTCCCTGAAATATCATGATTGTTAAAGTCTCTATCTTGCGAAGTCTCCGCGGACCCCTACCCGAGGCCCAGAGGCAAGGTCCGGGTGGGTCTCCGCGGGAAAATAACGATCGTCGCGGGTCGCGACCTCGCTCAGCGGGAATCGGGGAATCTCGTGGTTTGGTGGCTTGGGGGTTGGAGGTCACGCCGCGGAGAATCGCGCCTTCCCGCGGATCGCTACCCGCGGAAGGGCGAGTCCTCCCGCGGCCGAGAGGTACAGGAGGGACACGTGTTAGGCGCTGACAGGAGCGCCGTCCTGGGCCTGTCCCAGGCCCAGGTGCTCTATAAATACCCCTGACACCCCAATGATTAAGGAATCTTTTTTTGGGGGGGCAAAAGAGGAGGGTGAGCACTGAATTTGAGGCAGGAGAACATTCTTCCTCGAAAGGTGGTGACCTCACTCTCTCGAAACCCCAAAAAGGTTTGGACACCTCACGGAAAGCCAGGGAATACACGTTGCCTCTGTTTCTCCCATACCTCTTGCTCCTACCCTCTCACCCCGCGAGACAGCCCCATTCCCTCACGCTCATTTTGACTAACCATCAGCCAATCGCACCTCTCCAGCTCACGGATACTCACACGTAAGCAGACCCCGCGACCCTCATCACCCACATTTAGGCGACTCTGCTGGGGAGGTGTCTTTTGGTTTATGGTTAGTACACGGTCCAAAGAATACGTCGAACCACCGCGTCGAAGAACAATGGCGACGCCAGATAATACCGTACCACCCATCGAGGATGTAGGAGAAACCAACAACGCAGGCGCGGCCGCACAAACGCTGCGCGCCCTTCAAGATGGTCAGCGCCAATTTCTCAAAACACAGAAACAACTGCTCGCGGCCTTCACGGGCCTCACAGAGCTCATTTCGGCAGCACTACCACGAGCCCCGGTTAATCAAGGCGACGACCTACTTCCGAATCATGCTGGTGGAAGTAACAGTCAGACAGCACAACACCTGCAGTCTCAACTCCCCTTGTCTTCCTCGCACCCTCTACGCGGGGTCCTTGTTGGAGGAATCGCTGCAAACTCGTCCGATACTCGAGGTAAAGAGCCCGCCGCAGACGGAGCTGGCGTACCCTCTGCGGTCCCCTACATCACGTTGGCGGATGTTCAAACCTTGCTAGCACAGCAGAAAACTATTGAAATGGGCCAGAAAGAGCCCGCTGTCGCGCAAACTAGCAACGCTGCCGCCGCGGGACAGTTTGTGACTCTAGCAGACGTACAGGCCCTCCTCAACAAGGAAAAGGCAAAGACGGTTCTACCCTCTTTGCCCAGCCCAGATATTCGCCCTCCCTATTCAGTGGTTGTCCTGTCCTTACCCTACCCGGAGGGATATACCCCTCCCAAGTTTGTCAAGTTCGACGGTAAGGAGGGTAGTGCCCAGGAGCATGTCGTCCGCTTCATTGAATCCCTTGAAGCCCACGCATCGGACTCCAACCTACGCCTCCGCGAGTTCTCAAAGTCCCTCACATCGAGAGCTTACACATGGTATGTCAACTTGGAGCCTTATTCGATAGCCACTTGGGAGGAAATGGTTAATAGTTTTTATGCCAAGTTCTTCCAAGTTCGCGAAAAAGTGACAGTTATAAGCCTGACGAAAGAAACGCAGACAACTGGGGAAGACATTGTCGACTACATCAAACGATTTCAAGACCGTGCGGTAGACGGTATTGAGTCAGTCAAAGAGGCGCAGCTCTTTGAAATTTGCATTGGAGGCATGATGGATGAGTTCAAGATGCTCCTGGTAAAATTTGAAATTGGGTACTTTCTCCGCCTTACTGGAATCCGCGTACAACATCCGCCACGTGGTTAAGCCGCTTAAAAGGGGTAGCTGGAAGAATAAGTCCGCGGTCGCCGCGGTGGCTGTCGCGGAGGCGCCGCGGGGGCAACAGGCCATTGGCGCAAGGAAACGCAGGGAACGCGAGCCGGGGCCCACGCCAGACTACCCATGCAGCATGGATGAAGTCCGCGCCTTGGTGAGTGCATGGATAGCGGATGGTGAGTTGGAGCTCCCCCCAGTGGAGTACGAACCAACAAGAGAAGACCGTGAAAGCCCACGATACTGCATGTACCACAGGCACACCAGACACCCCACCAGCGATTGTTGGTCCCTTAAACGACTGTTCAAACGCAAGCAAAACGCCAACGAGCTCCGGATAGGGCGCCGCGACATCCGTGTCGAGCCCTATCCGGCTCACGGCGACAATGATGGCGCGGTCAATATGGCAGAATGTTATCCGTTCATGTACGAGGAAGAATGGGATCCAGTTTATCATTCTTACTCTGATGAGGAAGCGGATGGGTCCGCTTATATGGTGTACTGCCACGAGATTGTGGACGAAAGCGAAGACATAGCGGCCCCCTCGGTCGCACCAGACCCTAACAATTCGACAAAAACCCTGCAGAATAGCATGAAGTTCCGCACGTTCTTTGACGGGTTTGGCTTCACCCCTGCCGCCAGACTAGAGATAACCAAGGCTATCATCAGCATTGCGGAAGTTCATCAAGAGTCATGTATGTCTGTGGAAGGATCCTTGCCGCGGACCATTCATGACGAATCCAATTCGGTCACTTTCTCCGACGCTGACAGGGTGGCACCCCATCCTCACAACCGCCCCCTGTACCTGACCTCCCGCGTCAACGGGATCGAGTTGAAAAGAACGTTCCTTGAAGGCGGGGCTTCCATTAACCTCATGCCCATCCCGACATTCCGTCGACTGGGGATCCAGGATAATCGAATAGTCGACTCTCCGATCACCATCACGGGTTTTGGGGGTGACAGGAGGCGATCCTTGGGGTATATTGTGGTCAATTTGGAAGTAGGACCAATCCGCTCTGCCACAAAATTCCACCTAATTGATGCAGACCCCAACTATCACATCATCCTTGGACGCAGTTGGATGCACAAGTACGCGGTTGTACCGTCTAGCTACCATCAGTGTCTCAAGGGCATTTGGGCAGGAAAGAAGGTTACTATCCGTGCTTCGGAAAGCCCGTTCGACACCCACGAAGCCCATCTCTCGGACGCTGTATACTTTTCGGGGCTGGGCGACACACCTCAGGCTATAACTACACGACCACGCGGCGTCTTAACTCCGCGGTGGGAGGACATACACGATACCAAGCGCGAGGATGTCCGCGGGAGCCCGTCGAGGCTGGAATCGACGGCTCCCAGAAAAATCATCAAGACGAAGGAAGGGGGCAAAACCGTCTATCACTTATGACGGTCCCCCGGGGCAGCGGTCGATAAAAAAGCCGCTGACCCCGGCGAAGCACGCAAGGCCGCGGAGGAGGAAGAAGTCATCCACAAACCAGAGCCCGCCCCAGAATGTATGCAGGACCGGCCCAAACCACAATTAGAAGACATGGAAGAGGTTGACCTTAGCGACGGGGTGGGCAGAAAGAGACCAGTATTCATAAGTAAGAAATTGAGCGCGGATTTCCGCGCAAAGTTAATTCAATTGCTGCGCGACAATGCCGACGTCTTCGCCTGGTATTACGAGGAAATGCCGGGCTTAGACCCTCAGCTCGTGGCTCACCACCTAGATGTCTTCCCTAATTCCAAACCAGTAAAGCAATCCCAGCGGAAATACCACCCCGACTTGGAAAGGCAAATTCAGGAAGAAGTATAGAAATTGCGGAAGGCAGGTTTCATCCGCCCAATCCAATACCCCGAATGGCTTGCGAATATTGTCCCCGTCAAGAAGAAAAACGGACAAATCCGCGTCTGTGTGGACTTCCGCGATCTAAACAAGGCATGTCCGAAAGATGAGTTCCCGCTACCACACATTGATACCCTTGTCGATGCAACCTCGGGCCATCAAATGTTCTCGTTTATGGACGGATTCAGCGGGTATAATCAAATCAGAATGGCCCCGGAAGACGCGGAAAAAACAGCCTTCCGCACCCCGCTTGGTAACTTCCACTATGTTGTGATGCCCTTCGGCCTTAAGAACGCGGGGGCAACATATCAGCGTGTCATGACCGCGATCTTCCACGACTTAATGCACAAAATTGTAGAAGATTATGTAGACGATTTAGTCGTCAAGTCCAAAGAGCAGGCGGATCACCTCGCGGATTTAGCCACAGTGTTCGCCCGGTGCAAGAAGTACAACCTCAAAATGAACCCTCTTAAATGCGCATTTGGCGTGACCGTGGGGAAATTCTTGGGTTTCGTAGTACACAGACAGGGAATTGATGCAGATGAAGCCAAGATCAAGTCCATCGCGGAAATGCCCGCGCCACACTCCCAGAAATCGCTCAAGCGATTCTTAGGAAAGGTATCTTACCTACGACGCTTCATTCCCGCGTTAGCAGAGATTGCGGCCCCCTTCGCAGATTTGCTGAAGGGCTGTGCGCAATTCGAATGGAAAGAGGAGCACCAACAGGCCTTCCAGCGGATCAAGACAGCCTTGACTTCACCTCAGACGATGGTAGCACCAGTACAAGGGAAGCCACTGATACTCTATCTCACTTCCACTACTAAGTCAATCGGGGCCTTATTGGTACAAGAAGCAGATGGGGTAGAGCGCCCCGTGTACTATATTAGCAGGAAGGTCCAGGGAGCGGAAGAACGATACACGGCCATCGAGCGACATTGTCTAGCTCTAGTCTTCATTGCACAAAAGCTACGACATTACATCCTGTCCTTCCACATACAGATCATCACCAAGTGTGACCCAATTAGATACCTCTTATCCAGACCCGCGCTCATGAGACGCGTAGCACGATGGTTACTGGCCTTAGCCGAGTTTGACATTTCCTGTGCCTCGCCAAAAGCAATCAAGTGTCAAGCACTCGCGGACCTCCTAGCACAATTTCCAAGCTGCCAATGCGAACCACTCGAAGAAGCTTTACCTGGCGAGAGTTTCGAAGCTTTCGCGACCAGCGCGAGCGACCCCCACTGGACGCTCAGCTTTGACGGGGCCGCGGGTAATGAGAGCGGCGGCGCGGGAATAGTATTACGAAATGATGAAGCAGGAGAAAAGATCCATTTGGCCTACAAGCTCAGTTTCCCCTGTTCCAATAATGAGGCAGAATACGAAGCCTTGATCTTGGGTCTGTTAGCTGCGAAGGAGCGAGGAATCAAACACTTGAGAATAGTGGGAGATTCGAAGTTGGTGATACTACAAACGGAGGGGGTGTACGCGCTGAAGGAGCCAACACTAGCCCCATATTGGACTACCGTGCAGAAACTGACTAAGTCCTTTGGAAGCATCGACATCGTACACAGACCCAGGTCAGAAAATCATTTCCCCGACGCCCTTGCGACGCTGGGGGCAAGAACGGAGTTCGAAGAGGAAAGGACTTGCATAGAAATTGTAAAGAGGTTCGAGCCCTCTGCGATTTCGAACTTTTCCGAACCAACGGAGGATTGGCGCGGAGCCATTAAGATACAGCTGACCAACGGTACGGGACACTTGTCTACCGCGGAGCTTTCTTGCTTTGTGGTCTTGCGCGGAGAATTGTATCACCGCGCCCTTCAAGGTTGGTTAGCGCGGTGCGTGGACGCGGCGGAGGCAGAGGAAGTCTTGAATCGGATCCATGATGACAATTGTGTGAACAATGAGATAGGGCTATACCGGAGAATTCAACGATAGGGCTATTACTGGCCCAGCATGAAAAGAGACGCGGATCTGACTACCAATAACTGTACGTGGTGTTCCTTGTACGTGGCCAAACCCGGGTGTCTGATGGTGAACGGTCACAATCAAGAAAATGATTGGAGGCAAGTATACGTTGATTATCTACGCGAGGGATCCTTACCCCTAGACCGGGCGGAATCCGCGAAGGTCGTCCGTGGGGCTCGACGCTTCTTTTTGCAAAAGGGGATGCTGTTCAGAAGAACCCTAGACGGAACGCCGCAGAGATGTATAAATAAGGAAGAAGCGGAAGTGGTCCTAAAAGGTACCCACGGGACTGAACATCAAGGATGGAGGAAACTCCACGAACAACTAATCCACCAGGGGTATTTTTGGCCTACCATGGAAAGCGATGCGAGACAACATGTGCGGAGGTGTCAAGCGTGCCAAAAATTTGGTAACCTGGTCCATGCCCCCTCGGTAGAATTACACTCCATCCGCGCCCCATATCCCTTCCATACTTGGGCGATGGATTTGATAGGACCAATCAGACCTGCATCACGGAAGAACAGGTGGATTCTTGCAGCTACTGAGATTTGCACCAAGTGGGTCGAGGCAATTCCGCTGAAAAGGGCTACGGGGGAGGCTGTAACACTATTTATCAAAGAAAACATCATCTGCAGGTTCGGGATACCTAAGGTGATACTGTCAGACAACGGGACCCCGTTTATCAACCAGCACGTGGGGAATCTCCTCGATGAATACGTGGTTGACCATCACACTTCCAGTACGTACTACCCTCAAGGCAACGGACAGGCTGAAGCAACGAACAAAATCCTGATAAGGATCTTAAGCAAATTGTTGGATGAGCGCGGAGGGACGTGGGCGGACCACTTGCCCATAGCCTTATGAGCGTACCGTACGGCGAAGCGGAAGTCCACGCGTGCCAGCCCATTCAGTTTAGTATACGGAGCCGAAACAGTACTGCCCGCGGAGCTCAGCGTCCCCTCCGCGCGAATGCTCCTCGCCATGGAAGAATCCGCGGAAGGAAGGAAGGCGGACCTAGAGGCCTTAGAGGAAAGAAGGGCTGCCGCGGCCATGGCTCATCAGAAGTACTGGGAATCCGTTGCACGCTATTACAATAAGGGAGTGGTGCCGCGAGCGTTCAAGGTGGGAGACTTGGTGTGGAAAGCTACTACAGCGGTGATGAGAGATCTAAAAACCCCGAAGTTCACACCCAGGTGGGAAGGGCCCTACGAGATAATCAGGGCATCCGCGGCTGGCCATTACGACCTGGCCCGCGTAGAAGATGGGTTCCGCACGGGGGCAATTAATGCGAAGTATGTGAAGAAGTTTTATCCGTAAAGAGTTGAAATATTTCCGCGTTGTCAGAAATCTTGTCTTGAACGGGATTACTGCTGTCAATTACCTTTTCCTTTTATATAATCCCGTTCTTGTTTGGCCAGTATAATGTACCGGCCTTTTCCTCGTTAATTTTGTTTGCAATGTAATTACAAAATCTTTAGGAGAGGCTAATGCAATGAAGAATTGATTGGGACATTTTGGATTCGTATGCTTTCAAAGTCTTTTCTTCCACGATGTTATTGTTTGCTTTACAGTATGCACGCTCCAGACATAGTAATTGTCGGACAGAGATGACGCCAAGTCCCGCAGGGTCAGAACATGACCCGCACACGTTGAATCCTGTAGGGTCAGAACATGACCCGCGCACGTTGAATCCCGCAGGGTCAGAACATGACCCGCGCGCGTTGAATCCCGCAGGGTCAGAACATGGCCCGCGCGCGTTGAATCCCGCGAAGGTCAGAACATGACCCGCGCCCGTTAAGCTGCGAAGGTCAGAACATGACCCGCGCATTGGAGTCGCGAAGGTCAGAACATGACCCGCGCGCTAACAGGCTCAGCGACAAGCAAACGGAAACCAAGGCGGACCGCGAAAGGGGGGAAAAGAAGAACAGCAAGGAAAAAGCATAGTGACCCTTTATTGCAATGGCACGAATGTAATGATTACAATAAAAAAGAAAAGCAGGGGTACAACGATTACACTTGCTTATTAAAAAAAAAAAAAACAAAAAAAAAATATATAGAGAGAGACTTAGCCCAGCCAGTCCGCGAAGACAAGCTCCTCCGGGTCAGGATCCTCAAGATTCAGGGCCGCGATAGCTAGCTCCACGTCGTACTTAGAGATCTGGGCGAACCTGGCCTCCAAATCTGCGACGTGTTGCCTAGCGGCCGCCAGCTGCACGGAGAGCTGCTGAATCTCGGGCCTTATGGCCATCCTTTCCCCCGCGGCCCTCAGCGCGGAGCTCCTCACACTCAGCCAGCCCAAATCGAAGCCCATGGCCGCCATGTCCTGCGCAATCTCTTGAAGGGCGGTCTCCGTTTCCGCGGTGAAGTCCCTAAGACGCAATTGCGCCCAAGGAGCAAGCACCTCGTGAAAGTCCCTCAAAAGAAGTCCCCCAAGCCTGGTCGACCGCGGATTAAAGGGGGCAAAGGTTTCCGGATGTGCATGGGCTATGGCGTTGAGAAGGGGGTGATAGATTTCTTCCACGGGGAAGCCCGCGGGAAACAGGCGCACTGGAACGTCTGCGTGCAGGACTGCCGGCCCCTTACCATGAGCCGCGACGGGGCTGTGCTGAGAAGGAGAATGCTCTCGGGACTCAACCTCGTCTCTGTTCTGCTCTCCCATATCCAAGTCGGCAGCAAAATCTCCAAGAGCAGCACTCCCTTGGCCTCCCAAAACATCGTCAGTCTGTATGAAAGTCATGCCTTTAAATAAGGAGTTCAGATCTGAGTCAGTAATGGAGGTGGGCCCTCCAATAAATACCTCGTTTACCTCCAGCTGTCGGTCTTCCACCAAAGGCAGAGGCTGAGACGGCGGGGTAGGCGCGCGATCTAGAGATTGGAGCGGAGAGGCGGTCTGAGAGGTTGAGCACGCCGGCGAGCCTGGAGCAGTCCTACTCGTCGAAGCACCCTCCCCAGCGGAGGAACCTTGCCCTTGCAGAAAAGGGGCGTTGGAGATACCGGAGGAGCCAGCTGCCACGCGGCCCAAGAAGCTGGTTGAAGAGGGGACGTGGGCACTGGAGGAATGTTGCTGCGACCCAGAAGGAGCGGCGGACGGCGTCACCCGTGGCAGAGGCATGTCGCGAGGACTCGCGGCACGGGGAGTGAGAGCCCCCACGCCATCGTCCTCCTCTTCCCTCAAAATCTGCGCCGCGGTCGTTGAGATAGGACCGGCGGCGGCCTCTGTCTGACCGACAGATTCGCGGGAGCCCATTGAGGGCGGCAGCTCGCGGGCTTCAGAGTCAGCTGCAAGAAGTGGAGAGGGGTCTCGGTCAATAGAATAAGGGATCATATTATCGGACTCCGCGGAGGAAGAGGACGGGTCCGTGGAAACCGTGTTTGGGTCTCCTCCAAGATCCATAATTGAAGGTTCATCAGGTAACGTACCTCCAATAACCGCGGAGGTCTCGGGCTCAGGCTGGGGGTAAGGGAGCGGCTCCGCGCGAGGCTGGATCAACGGTACCTCCCTCACCCCCGCGGCACGCCTCGTGGAAGCCCCTCCGAGGGTTAGAGTTTGAGTCTGCATGGCATGGAGGCGGGCGCTCAGAGGAAGGTCATCTTGATCAAGACTATCGTCGTTATCAATGCCAGCAATAACATCATCGCGACCGCCCATGCCTGCGTCCTCATCCCCGTCCTCACCATCGTCGGACTCAATGACCACTGCAAAAACAAGATAAAGTAAGTCAAAATGAAAGTAAGCTAACAGCGGAAGCAACAAGGCAGCGGATGCCGAGCATACCTTCGAGACGGCGCAGCTTAGCAAGAGCAGCGGACGCGGCCCCCCGCGGTTGTTCCTCCGGAGTCCGTTCCGCGTCACCCAGCGGCTGCTCCTCCGCGGCTCGTTCCTCCACCTCCGCGGCTACCTCCGGTTCGAAGGCCACAAATGTGCTAGCATCCAACTCCCGCCGCTGAAAAGAAAAAAGGGCAAGATAAGTGCTGGGGACGGTGAGAGTGAAAATGCATGCATGAGCAGATAATGGAAAAAGAAAGTGACTGTTCGCGCTATAACATAGCGTGAGAAGAAACAGTACCGTGCCAAGACGCTTGCGCGGGCGTGCTCCCCCCGCTGCGGGAATGCTCGAGGGAGACGGCTGGGAAGGCCCTCCCGCGGCACGCGCTGGAGCACGGGCACGGGAGACTCGCACAGGAGCCTGCCCTGTAACCACTGGAGTGGTAGAGGGGAGGCCTAACGGGAACGCTACGCTAATGGGTGCAACGTCAGCGGCCACCCACATGCTGTGAGAGCCGCGCCAGTCCTCCCCCCTCACCTCTGTAATGGCTCTTAGGGAAGCATCGCGAGTGCGGATTTCAGGCACGGGGTGAACCTCTGCTTCCCCGCTGACGAATAGGAGGAATGTGTCTAGGTTCCTCCTCCAAAACGCGCGGAATTCCGCGTTGAAGCGCCCCACCTCATCCCTACTTGGGATGGGAAGATTCCCCAGGCTGGCCAAAATGTCGCCGGTATGCGGTCGCGTAAAGCGGAGCTGAGAATCGATGAAAGAAGACGGCTGTGGGGCGTGCCCGGGTACCCCTTGGTCGAAGCTCATCTGCCGCGCGAACCTGTCTGGCCGGTAGACAGATAATCCATGCGCCTCGCCGTTGAGAAACGGCACCCACCCTAGAAGAGCGATGAGGGCGGAATTGATAACTGCCCGGGCTATCGCGTTATTTCCGCTCATGCTCGATAAAGAAGAGCGGGTTGGCAGGAGGCATTGACCCAGGCCAACTATCCCCGGGGAGGCGACAGCATAGGGACGCGGAACGAAGCTCCCTGCGATGTCGCACGCCTCGCTCCAGAGAGCATCGCTGCTCGTCCCGATCCACCGTTCCGAGCGAGACCTGCTAGCGGACGCCAGGAAGTCACGAGGAACGGGGGCAATGGCGGGGAAATGCTCGAAGAAGTACGCAAGGAGGAAGCCGGTGTGAGCCATGGAAAGGTGATCGCACCTCCCCAGAGACCGCACGTGGTCAGCATGGATCAGGTCCAGCTGGCAGTGCAGAGATCCCAAGAAAAGAGGTGCGAGCGCGACCGACTCGCCGCGGGAAAGCAGAACCGCGAGCGGAAAGACTGCGGGAGAGGGGCTGTCCACCGGGTAATCCGAAAAGACAAAATAGGACAAGAAGAAGGCGAGGAAGCCAGCCATGTAGAGCCGCCCCTCGTAATGGGGACCAGTGACAAAGTCGCGCGGAGTCCCGTCCGCTACCGACCTTGCGGGCTGGAGATCTTTGAAGAAGAAGCGGATCCAGCTCGCGAAAGAGGTTTTTTTGGCGTTCGCAGCGGTGCTCTTGCGGACGCCCTGGGCCGTAAAGATTGGGCCGAATTGGGCTAGCTTGCCCAGCCTCCTAAGCTCCGCGACGTTGTTCTTGTCCGCGGAAGAAAGATTGTCGAGGTCAAGGAGCGCGGTTCCCCTCAAGGGAAGACGGGTGAGGATCACCACGTCTTCCAATGAGAGCCCACTCTCACCCCACGCCCACACGAACGAGTGGGTATCGGCGCTCTAGCGCGAACATGCATGGTTCAGGTTCCTAAGAGCGACCCTCTGCCTCGGAATGCCTAGGCCCCGCGACAGAACCACGGCATCATGAACGCCGCTGGCCAGCAGGGTCTGCTTGAAGGCGGCGTTCCCCATCACCTCGTCGACCCATTCGGCCCAATCAGAGGGTGGCGAGGCTTGGGCTCCAAATCTGCACTCCGAGTAGGGGAAATCCCCACGCTCCAAACAAAAGCGTAAAACGGAGGAAGGATTGACTGGCTCCGCGCTCTCTATGTCAGCAGGAGCCGTGAAAAAGGTGGGATCGGAAGTGGAGGGCCCCTCCACGGTCTCCACCGTGTAGGCCTCCACCTGAGTCCAAAAAGGGTCCCCCACAGATTGAAGGTACGGGGCCCTTCTCCACTGGTCCGTGGCAGGGACGGGCCCTTCGATAATCGTGCCACGTGCAGCCATATGGAGTTCTTTACGAGAATGAAAGCGAGGGAAAGACGGCGCTTGAAAAGAACGGGGAAGGAAAATGACAGCTTTGACTGAGATTGAACGGTAGGTGAAAAGGAAGTAACAGGTAGGGTGGCTTATATAGTAGGCCTGTTTGGGAGCATTTATTGCAAGTCGTACACCAAAGGTCACGATCAGCATGCGAGGCGACACCGCCCATTCAGTAGCTCCTTCCCTCCGTGGGATGCATCGAGGGTGACCGCGGAAGATGGGAGTCTTGCGCGCGCGGGCGACGAATCCCCGTCGACCGCGCGCGGGGGGCATATGTAGGTGCGGTCAAAGTCAATAGGTTGAAACCTGAGGGACGACTATTTGACTCTCCAATCGCGGGTGGACACGTGGCAACGTTTGAAAGTGCTGACCAACCAACGGGATAACGACGCGTGGAGCGACGGATCAAAGGAGCATGATCACAGGAGTCGCCCGCGGGAGCGGAGAACCCACCGCGGGACTCACTTCCGCGGGCCCCGTCAACTAGTTTAAATCAAAACCTCGCGCACCGCTCCCTGAAATATCATGATTGTTAAAGTCTCTATCTTGCGAAGTCTCCGCGGACCCCTACCCGAGGCCCAGAGGCAAGGTCCGGGCGGGTCTCCGCGGGAAAATAACGATCGTCGCGGGTCGCAACCTCGCTCATCGGGAATCGGGGAATCTCGTGGTTTGGTGGCTTGGGGGTTGGAGGTCACGCCGCGGAGAATCGCGCCTTCCCACGGATCGCTACCCGCGGAAGGGCGAGTCCTCCCGCGGCCGAGAGGTACAGGAGGGACACGTGTCAGGCGCTGACAGGAGCGCCGTCCTGGGCCTGTCCCAGGCCCAGGTGCTCTATAAATACCCCTGACACCCCAATGATTAAGGGATCTTTTTTTGGGGGGGCAAAAGAGGAGGGTGAGCACTGAATTTGAGGCAGGAGAACATTCTTCCTCGAAAGGTGGTGACCTCACTCTCTCGAAACCCCAAAAAGGTTTGGACACCTCACGGAAAGCCAGGGAATACACGTTGTCTCTGTTTCTCCCATACCTCTTGCTCCTACCCTCTCACCCCGCGGGACAGCCCCATTCCCTCACGCTCATTTTGACTAACCATCAGCCAATCGCACCTCTCCAGCTCACGGATACTCACACGTAAACAGACCCCGCGACCCTCATCACCCACACTAGAAAAGCCTGGGCAAGCGATGATCAACTCTGGAAATATATGAAAATATCGATCGAAACTTGAACCCTTTTATTTGAATAGGTGTGCAATTTCAGAAAGGCACAACAAATTGAAATAATAGTCCGTATTGGCATAAGATCTTTTCCCATGTTCGCTCAGGACTCTGATTTGATTCCAATCACCCAAAACAGAGCCAAACACGCAAATAAAATGGAGTAACGGCCCAAATTGGGGCAAGGCGCGGTAAGGTGCAATCGCAGATTGATTTTTATGTCTGTCGTCGCTATCTTTCGGATCTAAGTAATGATTTCACTCCAATTGTTACGTTCATTAAAGGTGTCCACATAGTCCAATTGCGCTCATATCAAATGGCTCGAAATTAAGGAACACATTTGTTCAATTCTCAAATTAAGCAGAAACAGACTCACAATTTCCTTATCAGGTATGATGACATTTCAGTGGAAATCATTTGAAGACAATAGTCGCATCCTATGTATATTAGGAATTTCTGGATTAATGTTTTGGTTAAAGTCGCCATGGTCTCTGTTGGGGCTAAAGATAATCCTTAGATCTCGTAAAACAGGGGTGAGACTTTACCTGAGTTTCCGACAATAGTGTGCTGGATTTTCTGTAGATCCTTATGTGGTGCAAATGAAAATATTCTCTAGTGGATATGCGGAATAGCCTATCTGCATATTTATTTGTGTTACCGAACAAAAGATTCATCAAAATTAAGTTCTGACCTCTAAAATGGAGTTATGGAGAAGGATTAAGAAATCTCTGAGATCAACTAGATGCTCATGGTCCTCTGTATTGCTGTATCATAACAGTATGGATGGGTTTGGGTCCTCTCTCAACATTTTATCTCCAAAGTTCGTCCACTTTTTATATACTACATAAGGATCGATACTTCATTAATCAGGACATTTAACGGTTTCAAACACAGACTTGTTAAAATTCAAATAATTTTAAATGCAACGAACCCAGCTTATAAGAAAGTTGCCTAGAGACAACAGTGCGACGTCCACCACTATGTTTCACCACTTAACATCTCACCGTCTATCTCGACAATCAATAATCCAGATTTTAAAAAATCTTTTTCCTTGGAATAGTTTTTAAAATCCGGACCATCCAAAATATTTTTAAATGGTAAAATTGAGAGCGGTGGGAAATCGGTAATAGTTGAACGGCGGGTGTAGACTTTCTTATGCGGAGACATGGCAAGCTAGCAATATAGTACAATACACAATTTATTACTTTATTCTTACCACAAGATATCCATACAACAGTATTTGATCTAATCATACATGTTATTGTTCAAATACAAAAACAGGAAGAATTATAATGACATACCACAGTATGATACTTACAAATGCCACTCAACATTCTATTCCGAGATGGAAGAAACTTATTCACGGCTCAATCGTGAATAATTTCTTTATAGTTATAATCAATTGCGATTATCCAAAAATATTCAATCTAGACGGTCCGGATTTTAATGATTTTTTTCAAAAAAGTTTTATTAATATATGAATTATCCAGAACATTTTAGCACGGTGGAACCGTGAAAAAGTTTCATTCCGAGACATATATGCAACAGGTACGAAGAAAATTCAGCGGCAGTTAATTACTTGCAATCTCCAACCAATTCCGGCATCGGAATCCTAAGCCCTCCTCTCAATCCTGACTGGAAAACCGCCATCCATATGGGCCGTCATGAACATTACGTAAACCGGCCCCTTACCTTCCTCAAAAGCCGGCACCACCCGGAACTGCCGCAAGACGCCCGCGACCACCCTCTTCATCTGCAGAAACGCCATTTCCTTCCCCAAACAAACCCTCGGCCCTGCCTGGAACACCGGGTACGCGTACGGGTCCCTTCCCACGAAGTTCCACTTCCCTTCCCCCCCTCCCCCTGCCGCGTCATGATCTCTCTCCAGCCATCTCTCCGGTTTAAACTCCGACCAGTCCTCCCCCCAAATCTTCTCCGACCTTCCCATCGCGTACGGATGGTAGACTACCGACGCGCCTTTCTTGACGAAAGTCCCGTCTGGCAACACATCGTCGACAGCGGATTCTTTTCCGTCGATTGGCACCGGCGGGTACAGCCTCATGCTTTCGCTCAGAGATGCATGGGTGTAAACCATGTCCTTGACTTCCTCGAAAATCGGGGCTTCGGATTTCTCATGAATCTCCCTCAAAATTTCTTTTTCGACTTCAGGGTGATTGGACACTAGCCAGAAAAACCAATTCAAGGCGGCTGAGGTGGTGTCGCGACCGGCTAATATGAAGCTGACGACAATATCCGTAACAAACTCCTCGTCAGAATGGCCTGAGCTCAGAAATCGCGATAAAAGATCGAACGAGTCGATTTCTGATTTTTCGTTTAGCAATTGCTTCTTCTCTTTGATTATTTCCTTGGCGAATTTCCTGACTTCATCCACGGCCTTTCGAAGATTCTGTTGAATATTAGTAGAAGTAACAATATGTTAGAAACTTGGGTATTCAGCAATTAGTAATACCTCAATCAGGATTTAGGGGCAATCGGCTATTCAGTCATTTTATCTCTTTCAGGTCGGCCTTACGCTTATTTCATCAGGCGGCCGTCTGCACCCTAATTCTCGCCCAACACTAGGCCCTCTAATTTGGTGTGTAATGTGTACAAAATATGGCCTATTTTGGTTGCAAGGGAGTCTGGCTAAGCCGCAAATGTCTTCTAACTGTACTCCCTAGTTCAAGGTTCAAGAACTACACAATGAATTTTCTTGGACATTAAAATTCTTTATGCCTTTTCGATTTTGTGAAATTCTCATGTTTTTTTGTAAGATATTTGCGACTTTGTCAATTGGTCTTGAGTCTGATACTTCAAATAGTTAGAACATGAATCATGTTCAAAGAAAAATCTCAATTGACTTTGATGGATTATTTTAAATTGATTATGATGATCAACTATTGAAGACAAACCGGGAAAAAAATCAAAAAAATAAACCATATTTATCGGAAGTGGGGCCTAAATGGTCAAATAAAGAGACTTTTGTGTTGCATCTTTAATTGATAGCTCACTAATAAGTTCCTTCTTCAAATCACGTTATTGTAGTTCCCTACTTGCGTAAACGTCCCCTCTAAATTCAGAATATGATTTTTATGAGATCTCAATTACTCAATAAATAAATAAATAAATAAATAAAGGACAAACCTTTAGTACCAAGTTTTAGACTAAATCAATTTAATGTGAAACAAAAAATATGTATTCAACCTTTTTATAAAAGAAAATTTGTATTCCATCAACTACTGAAGACAAACGGAAAAGAAAAAAAAAATCACAAAAATAAACCAATTTTATCCAAAGTGGGGCCTAAATGGTAAAATAAATATGCTCTTGTTTTGCATCTTAATTAATTGATAGCTCACTAAGTTCCTTCTTCAAATCACGTTATTGTAGTTTGTTGTGCCCCAGGGACCGAAACCACCAAACACACACCCCCAAACACAAATACACGAAGTATTTATGTGGTTCCTCAAAATCGGATACTCTACGGAGGTAAATCGGAACAATTATTCAGACACCGGAAGCTTTACAAAAGAGGTGAGACAGTCTCCTTACATTGCTACCACAACTGATCCTCACTGGTGTCTCTATTTGCAGATGCAAACTACACAAGGCCTAAGCACTCTCTTATAGCCATGCATGCATGCCTCAATGCATTATTTAGAGACAAAATTTACTGCGGTGGATGGGAATGGATAGCACCAACTTGTCCACTTGTTTGGATACTCCATGTGAAAGGCAAACCCATGACAGGTTGATGAAGTGGGGAGCTAGCCGGCCACCATGGCCCATAGTCAACAGAGTTTTCCTACTTGCGTAGTCAAAATTTAAATGTCCCTTCTAAATTCAGAATATGATTTTTATGAGATCTCAATTACTCAATAAAATCAAATAAAAAGGGACAAACCTCTAGTACTAAGTTTTAGACTAAATCTGTTTAATGTGAAGCAACAAATATATATGTATTCAATGTTATAAAACTAATGCAATATAAATAAAGATTGCAGAAACTAAATTAAGAAGTGGACACAAATATATAGAAAGATAGTTATTTCAAGAACTAACAATAGCAGATTAGGTCTTCAGGACCTATTGTAAGGACCCTCTCCCGCCCTATACAATATTGTCCGCTTTGAACGCCAAATCTCATCAAACTTCCCAGTGAGGTCACCCATCATTGGATTACTCCAAAGCGAGCATTCTTAACTATGAAGTTGCAATGGGCTTTGACGCCCTTACGGTTTTAAAAGGCCTTGTATAAGGTAGGATGACGATATATTATTATTGGTACACGACACTTCACCAAGCAATGTGGGATCACCCCCGCTGACTCCTCTGGTCACCGATCAGACAGCCCCCGCATGGGTCCCAACCGCCCTTAAGCCGGTTGACCACTACCTGGAACTCCTCAGGGGCAGGGCATCACAATCTCCCCCACTTAGGAACACACATCCTCGTGTGGAGTTGAGATTCTGTCCCACATTTCTGGTTGGTGCAGGCTCTGATACAGTATGTAATGACCCGCTCCCGCCCTGTACAATACCTCATCCTTTAATTACTCCAAAGGGAGTACGCTTAACTGTGAAGTTCTAATGGGTTTTGATACCCTCACAGTTTTAAAAGGCCTTGTACAATGTAGGATGACGATCTATTATTTATAGCACACGACTTACACTTCACCAAATGATGTGGGACCACCCCCGCTGACCATTTGGTCACCAATTAGACAGCCCCAGCACAAGTCCCAACCACCCTCAGGCCGATTTGACGACTACCTGGAGCTCAGGGGTTGGGCGTCACACCTATTATATTATATCAGTGTTTCCTCTTTGTGCTCTCTGCTTTTTCTTTCTCCGATATTTCTCCCTTCTTCTCCGTTTGTCTCCAATGGTCTTACAAGACAATCAATTTATAGGAAAGAAGAGAAACAACCTAATAAATAGGTTGGGTGGGATAGTAACTTTTCTCACAAGTGGATGATCCACAATAATTCACAACGTTCAACCTTTTCTTCCCAAAAATTGAATTCTACGGTTTTAATTAATATATCAGTTTAGGTGAACTCTATTTTTTCCGGATTTAAATAATATATCTGGGATCCTTTGTTACAAACTCGCTAAGGGCCCCAACAATCACGTTGCGAACCCTTATCAGGGAGTAAACGAGTCGAGTTTTATAGTGTTTGAGCTCGCTCATTTGTTAAATGAGCCTCATACTAAAGCTCAAGCTCAAGCTCCGGTCGTTTGTAAAAGAGCCGAACCCGATTCATTTACTCACCGAGCCTACACATACAAGCCTAGCTCTTTCGAGCTGAGCCAAGTTGAGCTTTAGATTGTTGAGCTCAGCTCTTTTACTATACAAGCCTAAAACTTTAGCTCTGACTACTAAACAAAACAAATTGAGCCGAGTCTTGAGCTGCTCGCGAGCAATTTAGTTCGTTTTCAACCCTACCTTTGATGTCTTTTTTGAATCCTTGATCTATCGGAAATAGAAGTATGTGCTAATTTTACTCAATCACCTTTTCAGATCCAAGATTGAGGCAGCGCTTAGCCCTCCACAACAGGGGATGAACGTAGTCGAACCTCTGGCTGGTGATCCGAATCGCTTCTTCGAAAGACTCCACGAACTTAACCATCGGCAGAGACGGCACCAACGACGCCGGATCGTACCCGAACGAGATCGCGCACACGTTATCGAACCCGAACCGCCGGAGAATGTCCTGGAGGTCGAGCACGGTGTTCCCAGCCGCGGCGGCCGAGAGTATCGGTATCAGCCGGTCGTTGAGCTCGGCATCCACGACGTGTTCCATGAACTTGCGCAGCGACTTGCCATTGAACTCGTGGCTGGCGACCTGTCTCTGGAACTTCCAGCTCTCGCCGTTGACGTTGAATATGCCGTCGCCGAGGAAGTCGAAGAGGACGGTTCGGGTGGCGCTGCCCTTTTCGTATATGTGGAAGTGGGACTTGAGGATGTGCTGCACGTTGGAAGGGTTGGCCGTGTAGATGGTGCGGGCGCCGAGGGGGCCGTTGAGGACGAAGGTGGAGGTGGGCGTACTCGTTACTATTTCGGAGGTCCATTGGACGCCTCGGTTGATGTTTGCGTAGATTGAGAAGATAGAGCCGATTATGGGGTAGGATCTTGGGAGTTTAGGATTTTCAGGGGATTTGGATGGGAAAAGGGTTCTCCATTTGATGATGAGGAAAATGAGGAGAGGAAGAAGGCAAGAGAGCAGAGTGGTACTAAAGAGGTCAAGGTCTAACATGGTTGGATAACTTGGATGTGTTTGAGAAAGGGGAATGAAGGCATCGGCTATTAGAGCATCTCTAATTTTGATCCATTTTAAATTGTTTTAAGATTTAAATTTAAAATTTAGATAGAATTCAAAAAAATCTTCTCCAATTTTTGACTCAAATATTTTTTCATTTTGGATTTTACCCATTTCTTTTTTAAATTTGAGACAATTCAAGTCTCTTTCCATTTTTTTTCCCAATATTTCAACGGCTCTTTTCTCTTTTCAACAGCTCTTTCTATGTCATTTTGAGAGCATGCGCGATGCCATGGCTTTGAGGCTTTCCTAAGCTTGATACCTGTAACACTCTCTGTCTCCTCTTGGATATCTGAATGTTGAAGTCTCGACGATTTCTGTCTATTCTCTATGAAAGAATTCTGAAGTTGGTTGCGGAATAAGAACTGAGTCGTTGAGAAGAGACGTGTGCTACCCTTTTGGCCAAAATCGTTGGGGAAAAAAATGGAGGGAAATAATATTAAAAGCATAAAAAAACAATATATTTGGGTAAGGAATCATTTTGCCATTGGAATGAGCCTGATCCAAAATGAATTTTTATCCAAATTTAGATAAAAATATGGGTAAAGTCTGAAGATGCTCTTAATGCGTTGTTTAAATCTTGTTTTACTTAGAGGTGACATTGGAAAAAAAAACCAAAATGAACCTTGAGGATTTGGCCAGGTTGGGACGAGAAAGGTGATATCTGTTTGTCCTAAATGATTAGTTTGCATGATCGAATTTTAGGAAGCCAAGCATTCACAATATTGAGGTTATTGGAGGGTTTGTTTGGTCATCAACTTCAAGATCACAGAATTAATTGAGGTGTATGCAAACCGTTCCATTATTAAAAAAACCAAAAATGATTTGATTAAGAAAATGAGAATCTGAGTGCGGCAACGAAGAAATTTACTAGTAGTATTCTTTTCACGTCTAGTTGAAAATGATTTGATTAAGAAATTGGAAATCTGATTGCGGCAATGGAGAAATTTACTATTAACTCTGTTCCTTTTTAAGTGTCATGTATTTTATTTTAGGTTATTCTTAATTAAGTATTATGTTGTAAAGTTAATGGAAAAAAGTTGGTATATTTTCTTTTTTTGCCTTTAAAAGTAGATTTCCTTTTAAAAAGTTAATAAGTAAAAGTGTAATGATTATATCATTATAGAGGGTTATGAAAAGAAATATTTTGGAGGTACAACTATGTTGACTCTTAAAACTAAGTGAAAATCAAACATGAACACTTAAAAAGGAACGGACTAGTATTCTTTCACATCTAATCACGTGCAATGACTTATTTTGCAAGTTGAGCAATCACTTTTTTTATTTTAACATAGAGCAATCACTTTCAAACACATTTTTGTCTTTAGTCGACTCACCAATGAATTTTTGACCAGAAAGTCTGTCCATATAGACATTTATTAATAGATTGTGCACAAATTTATTTATGGAGTCCACCACGGGTTCTACACAAATGATCCGAGCCATTCAGTAAATGTAAAACACTTTGTTAAGGGTTCTCGTAAAAAATCAACTCAATCCGATATATATATATATATATATATATATATATAAAGTACTTGAT
>BPLS01024300.1:0-11562 GCA_019656275.1 Rhododendron kiyosumense | reverse complement strand
TGGGTGCTTATCACACCCCCCAACTTGAACGATGCTACGCCCCGAGCGACGTAGACAACTAACACTCCAAACTAGCAATCCTTCCGACAAAATAACTAAGGCACATGCTCCATAACTGAACAGCTAGCAAGAGTTTCAAAAAGCAAATTTTTAAACTAGCAACTAACAGCTGAAAACCAGAATTTAAAACTAAGCACCACGCATGATCAGAGCAAGCTATAAAATATCGTAACCGAAATCTAAAAGGTAAGGCATATTCAAAGTAAACGCACGCCCAACAACATATCCCACGAAAGAGATGCTCGAAAAAGGGGCAATGGGGAACAAAAATACCATGCCTTCCATGAGGAGAGCATCTCGCACAGAATAGCAAAACCAAAACACCAATACCTAACTTTACCAAGAGAAAAGCATGCCATGAACTAAGTATGCCCAACACCATAACTGAATCAAAACGGAATAAAGGCGTACTACGAATCAACAAAGGACTTTTAAGCATATAATGACCTTGGTTAACAAAAGAACGGTTAGCAAAATGGGGTGGCAGCCATATACTAGCATGGTTTAACTACCCTTTGGCTGCCACCAACTCGAACTACCCATTCAACACCTTAACAAGGTAGAAACAGAAGTTCACCAACTCCTAACAACAAAGTTACTAACTACAAACAAAAAACAAAGATAGGAAGGTGGGCTGTCAACCACCAAGCACCCCGACCAAATAGAGGGATTTCAACTTTATTACTAAAACCACCGCTCCCTAACAAGCTTCTTACTGCCCTCCGGGAACAGCCCCCGGCCCAAACAAAACCTCCTCCTCACTTTCTACCTCTTCAGCCCTAGGCGGAGCCTCGTACTTCTCATCGGTAGTACTCTCAATGTAACGTGTGTGCCAATTCAGCTCATGCTTTAGCTCCCCAACTTCCCTTGCCAACATCTTCCTCTCTTTCTTCTCCTTCTGAATACAATTCCAAATGGCTATGTTCTGGCAACAAAGCTTCCGCCATATACTCTCTTTTGATGCCTTAGGATCAGGAACCGACCACAGAGATGGCTCGGGTGGACCGGAAGCCGACTGCCCTGCTGATGTACCTGCTGCAGCTACCTTGGATTGAGACTTGCTTTTCACGAGAACAGCCTTGGTAATAGTCCCGGGCGATGGTGGGTCAAGCTTCTCATAGGCCCCTTTTGAAACACCTTTTTCCCTCAGAAATGCGGTAATCATACAAGGGTAAGGACATCGGGCTGTGCCAAAAGTATCGCCTTTGAAATCCACAATTTGCTCAAAAATGAAGTTAGCCCAATCCGCCTTGTACTCATTTTCATTCATGAACGCATACAAGATCTCCGCACTCCTCTTGGATGGTTTATTCTCCGCTCCTCGGGGATAAAGGTTATAATGCACAATTTGGTTCAAAACCCTATAGATATCCTTGAACTTTCCCGGCACATGTGGAGGAACCCCTTTTTTTGGAAGGGTGGAGTATAGATCATTAAGGATCACGTCCGTGTCCAACGGTTCAGCACGCGGATAATTCAACAAATCCCCCGGTGGCCTCTCATACTTCAAGTACTTAGCAATTAACCCAGCATCTACCACTATTCTCTTATTGTGGACTTTCGACTTTACTATTCCATTGGTTAATGCCTCACTTATGTCTAAATTTTGATAAAATTCAATCACCCCAGCCGCATTGTAACCAAGAAGAGCTCTAGTCCAGAAATTCAAACCTTGATTGTGGAGCAAATTCAGAATATCCTTGTCGTCTGCGAAACTCCTTCGGCTCACATTTCGCTCACACTTGAAACCCCTGAGTGGTATTGATTCCACCCAGTCCAATTTAGCATCAGCCGCAATTTCCTCCGGCGTCCTACGCTTGCGACGCTTCTCCCGCTGCCCCGTTCTGCTTTCCAGAGGGGCAGCCTCTTCCTCACTGTCTTCCTCCATCAAGTCATGATCACTCTCCTCCACAATTTCATCCTCACTCTCCTGTCGAGAGGAAGAAGCTACCTGTTTGCCCTTACTGCCCTCACCAACCTGCTTTGTTCTTGCCATTGAAACCACAACCCCCAAAAATACTGAACAGAGGATCTGTAAAACACAACTTTAGCAACCAGGACGCAACACAAAAGGGAAAATACAGAGTTGCGAAGTCTGACCCCAGGGCAATCAAAATCAGATTGGGGTTGAGTTCATTGGCTAAAATGGTTCACAATGGTTATGCATGGATAGGTAGGGTGAAGGAATTGGGAAGAAAATGAGAGAGAGAGAAAGAAAGCAGTAGATTTCGGATTTACCTTTCCTTGGACGATTCTGGACTTGAGGACTTCGGAATCTTTTAGAATCCTGGGAATAGTGGGGTAAATGTGGTGGGAGAGGTGTGGAATTGAAGGATTTGGTGAAGATTTTTGGGGATTGTGGATGAATTTAGGGGAATGTGGAGAGTTGGGAGGTGTAACGGGGTGAAGAGAGGCCGGTTATGGAGGAATAGAGAGAGAGTGGGTGTATTTATAACTGGGAACAGACGTGCCTTTTCAAATTTTAAACCGCCCGTAACGCACGGGTATCGATAACTCCTCTTTGAGTTATCGATAACAATTAATCCGGGAACCCACTGAACAAAGAGTTATCGATAACAATTTTATAAGTTATCGATAACAATTGGCAATTTGCTGGTTTAATACAGATCTTCACCTGTTCGTACTCCCCAAACATTTAGCACAACCATATACCCTTTAGAGCATCACACAACACTGCAGTAAAGCTTCCAACACCCCTCCAAGCATCCGGTTCCCTAAGTTAAATGAACAAAAGGGGAAGACACGGACTAGGATACAAGATAGGGCGAGGGGACACGAAAGTGGTATAATCATACAAAGAATGCCTTGTATCACTTCCTAAGTACGCCATATATTCCTTAACGATTCAATAAAGATGTCGAAACACTTTAGGCATGAGCATGAGATTATTCACCTAAGCTAAGAATGCAAGGAATAAAGACGGGATATGGCCAAAGCTTGATCAAAAACATACCCGAACTTAGCACATTCAACCCCAGTCCATTCATGCAAGTTGCACGTACAAAATTTGCTAAAAACGAACTCTTGTCAGATAACGATTAATGAGCATGTGCCAGGCTATTTTAATCCACTAACTTTGTACTAACGGAAGGATTGCAAGACTAAAATTGAAAAATTTTACCCAAAAGAAAACTTACAAGCAAAATTATAATTAAAGCATAAATATAACCCTCCCCCCAACTTAAAATATGCTATGCCCTCATAGCATGGAGAACAACAGTAAGGGAAGAAGGGAGAAAGCGAAACATACCAAAGGGGGAATGTCAACCCCCATATACCTCGACCAAGTTGGAGGCTTTTGCATCATCGGCTCTTTTCATCATCCGAACAGCTTCCAAGGTCAACTCCTTCGGTCCTTCCAACGGAACCACAGCTAGTCACACAGGATCATGGCCGGAGCTTTGTTGGACTCACAACCGCGACACGTAATCGCACCCATGCTTAGGGCTCCTGAATGCCGCAATCACTCCGACGGTAGATCCAATCCACCAAGGCTGGCGTGGTAGCACGTATACCCTGTAAAAGACTTAAGCCCGAACTACCTACTAAGAGCCAAATGACATTAGAACCGCCCAGCTCGTGTTATCCGGGCACCAACAAGCATATATACAAAAGCAAAATAAACAACACCACCCGATGTTCACGCAATCTTACGAGTCATACTTTTCTTCCCACGTCCCACCAAGTAGGCAAAACGTGGGTGGCTATACTAGACCGTCAAATTTGTTACATCAAGCCCGAAGTAAAATTTACCGCTTGACCTCGCCAAGCAATGAAGCCCAGCGTTCCCTATGATCGAAACAAAGTGAGACAAAGCAGAGCCGAGCGCCAAAGCACGGGAATACTAAGTCGCACCCAAAGACCTAAATTGCCACCGATAGGGACTTATCTGGTGAGCATGGATCATTAACGGTAAACTACCACAAAGGAGGACTAATAAAAGTCCGAAACAATGATGCATTGATGAAATCTCATGATTTGAAAAACCAACACGAAAAGAACACACAAATATGTACAAGCACGAAACATTGCCCTTACTAACCGGAGCTGGGCACACGATCCTTATTTTAGTAGCGGCGTGCGGAGCTACAAACCCAAGTCAATGGTGGGTACCCCCTACCTGGGGGCCGGGTCCGACAAACAGTTAAGTTCAGCGGTTACGCTTTCGCTCCCCATGCAAAAATAGATCACGAAATTAATTTAAACAACCAGGTCAACCGGATACACCGGATCGACCAACATCTCCTCAACTTCCTCAACCGGGAAATTCTCCAAGAATGGCTTAAGCCGTTGACCATTGACCTTAAAAACATGTCCATTAACGGGATTCATAACCTCAATGGCTCCATGAGGGAAAATAGTATGCACAACATAAGGGCCGATCCAACGAGAACGCAATTTGCCCGGAAAAAGATGAAGTTTTGAGTTATAAAGTAAAACCTTTTGACCAACTTCAAAATTTTTCCTTTGAATGTTCCTATCATGGAAATCCTTAACCTTAGACTTGTAGATGTTAGTATTGTCATATGCATCCCTACGGATTTCTTCGAGTTCATTCAATTGGAGTTTACGGTGAACTCCGGCGTCGGGCAAACGATAGTTCAATTGCTTAATTGCCCAATACGCCTTATGCTCTAACTCCACCGGAAGGTGGCATGCCTTACCATATACAAGCCGGTAGGGCAAAGCGCCCCAAACCGTCTTGTATGCGGTACGATACGCCCAAAGAGCATCAGTCAACCTTAAAGACCAATCCTTCCGATTTGGATTTACCGTTTTCTCAAGAATGCGTTTTACCTCACGGTTGGCGAGCTCGGCTTGACCGTTGGTTTGGGGATGATATGCGAGGGAGACCTTATGCGTTATGCCATACTTCTTCATCAAAGCGGTAAATGGCCGATTGCAGAAATGAGACCCTTGGTCGCTGATGATTGCACGAGGGACCCCAAAACGCGATAGGATATTCTCCTTCAGAAACTCAAGCACAACCTTGTGATCATTAGTACGAGTCGCAATAGCCTCAACCCACCGTGATACATAGTCAACCGCCAATAGGATATACAGGTTCCCAAAGGACATCGGGAATGGTCCCATAAAGTCGATACCCCAACAGTCAAATACTTCAACAACAAGGAACTTTGCTTGCGGTATTTCATCCCGTCGAGTCACTTTACCCAATTGCTGACAGCGGTCACAAGTCTTGCAAAAGGTATACGCGTCGTGGTTCAGAGTAGGCCAGTAAAAGCCACATTGGAGTATCTTGGCCTTAGTCTTGCTTGCCGAGAAATGACCACCACATGCTTCCGAATGGCAAAACTTAAGAATCCCGCTTTGGTCAGAATCAGGGGCACACCGGCGGACGATCTGGTCAGGGCAGTATTTGAACAAGTTCGGCTCATCATACGAGAACTGCTTAACCTCCGACAAGAACCGTCGCCGCTCATGAGAAGACCAATGTGTTGGAATCAAACCCGTGACCAAATAATTCACGATGTCGGCAAACCACGGGGTCTTTGATATACCAAAAAGTTGTTCATCGGGAAAAGTGTCTCCAATGGGAACATGTGCAGTGCGATCCGTGAACTCCAATCGTGACAAATGATCGGCCACCACGTTTTCCACTCCCTTCTTATCCTTGATAGTAATGTCAAATTCCTGCAAAAGAAGAATCCAACGGATCAAACGTGCTTTGGCATCCTGCTTAGTAAAGAGGTACTTGAGTGCCGAGTGATCAGTGTAAATCGTAATCGGGGCTCCAACAAGGTAAGACCGGAATTTGTCGAGAGCAAACACTATGGCAAGGAGCTCCTTCTCCGTAGTGGAATAATTCATTTGAGCATCATTGAGAGTCTTGCTCGCATAATAAATAACGCATGGATGCTTGTCCTTTCTTTGGCCTAGAACGGCCCCGACAGCATAGTCGCTTGCGTCGCACATCAACTCAAATGGGAGGCTCCAATCGGGCGTTTGGACAATGAGAGGCGTAGTGAGACTAGCCTTTAGCGTGACGAATGCCAACTCACATGCAGCAGTCCATTCAAAAGGAACATCTTTGGACAAGAGATGGCAAAGCGGCCTTGAAATTGCGCTAAAATCCTTGATGAACCGCCGATAGAAACCGGCGTGGCCAAGAAACGAGCGAATGTCTTTGACGCACTTCGGGGTAGGGAGGTTGGAGATAAGATCAATCTTGGCCTTGTCTACCTCAATACCCTTAGCCGACACGATATGTCCAAGCACGATGCCTTGAGTGACCATAAAATGGCACTTTTCCCAATTCAACACCAAATTCTTTTCCTCGCATCTCGTTAATACCTTCTCCAAGTTGGCAAGACATGACTCGAACGAGTCACCAAACACGGAGAAGTCATCCATGAAGACTTCCACAATTCTCTCGACCATATCACTGAAAATTCCCATCATACACCGGGAGAAGGTGCCGGGAGCATTGCACAAACCGAATGGCATGCGTCTATAAGCAAAGGTTCCGAATGGGCAGGTGAATGTTGTCTTTTCTTGGTCGGACAAAGCAACTTCTATTTGGTTATAACCGGAATATCCGTCAAGGAAGCAGTAGAAAGCATGGCCGGCTATTCTCTCCAAGATTTGATCGATGAATGGGAGGGGGAAATGATCCTTGCGAGTGCTTGCATTCAATTTCTGGTAGTCGATGCACACTCTCCACCCGGTAGTAACACGAGTCGGCACAAGGTCGCCTTTGTCATTCTGCACCACGGTCACCCCGGCTTTCTTTGGTACGACTTGAATAGGGCTCACCCATTTAGAATCGGCAATGGGATAAATAATCCCCACGTCAAGCAACTTGAGAATTTCCGCCCGGACAACATCCTTCATGATGGGGTTTAGCCGGCGTTAGGGTTGGCGCGATGGTTTGACATCCTCCTCCAAGTAAATGTGATGAGAGCATAACGAGGGAGAGATGCCATGTATGTCTGCAATAGTCCAACCAACTGCCTTTTTATGGTTTCTCAAAAGTGCCAACAGCCTATCTTCTTGGGGCCTCGTGAGGGCGGATGATATGACCACCGGGAAAGTATTGTTGTCGCCAAGGAACGCATACTTCAAAGTTTCTGGTAAGACTTTCAATTCAAGAACTGGCGGCTCAACACTAGAAGGAACCGATTTCCGCTCAATCGGGGGTAACTCCTCAAACTTTGGAGACCATGACGCAACTCCTTCGATTTCCTCATTACCTTCATCGCCATTGAGCAAGGAGAACAAAGACTCCATTTCATCCGAGTCAAGGAAAGCGGCCTCTTCGGAGGTAAGAGCTACCTCCAACGAGTCCTTATATAAGAACTCATCCATGTGCTCATGTACCAATGTATCCACAAGACTTACGTTTTGACAATCATCATCATCACCCATTTGGCTTCCAACATTGAACATATTTACCTCCATTTTCATATTACCAAAAGTCATATTCAAAAGCCCATTCCGACAGCTGATTACGGCATCCGCGGTTGCAAGAAACGGCCGCCCAAGAATAACGGGAGTCGATAACGGTGCTGTAGACGACTGACAGGTATCCAAGACAACGAAATCGACAGGGTAAACAAATTGGCCAACTTGGACCAATACATCCTCCACCACTCCCCGAGGAATTCGGACACTCCTATCCGCCAATTGAAGAGTAACTCTTGTGGGCTTCATTTCCCCCAAACCCAATTCTTGGTAGACCGAATACGGTAGCAAATTCACACTCGCCCCCAAATCTAAAAGAGCTTGATCCACTCTCTTATCCCCAATAGTAATCGAAATTGTAGGACATCCGGGGTCTTTGTATTTTGGTGCAAGCTCGGTTTGGATAATTTGACTGACATGCTCAGTTAACAACACCTTCTTGTGCACATTATGCTTACGCTTTTGGGTGCATAGATCCTTCAGGAACTTGGCATATGAAGGAATTTGCTTGATGGCATCCATCAATGGAATGTTAACATTGACCTGCTTGAAAACCTCAAGTATGTCAGCACTTTTAGATGGGTGAACCGGTTTCTTCAGTCTAGAAGGATATGGTGCAGGAACAGAAGGTATTTGTGGATTTGGATTGTTCTCGACTTCTTTCGAAACTTCCACGGGAGATTCCCCGTCTTCTTCAAGAGCTTGCTCGATAATGTCCTCTGGTGAAGTAGAACTTGTTGAAGTCGATGGTGGCACTACAGCAGGGGTAACCGGCGGGTTGATCACACAATTGTCGACAGCCTTGCCACTCCGAAGGGTGATGATTGCTTGAGCCTGCTCGGGCGGAGGTCCCGAAGAATTACCAATAAAGAGTTGACCTTGTGGATTGGCTTGTGGCTGCGTTGGAAACTTACCCCTTTCTTGTTGGAGAAGCCCAATGGACGTTGTCAACTTTCCCATTTGATTTTTTAACTCCCCCATCATTTGCGTGTTATTCTCATTGTAATTCGCTTGAGCATTCATGAAGGATTGCAAGGTGTCCTCTAATGATCGCCTTGGCAGGGGTTGAAATTGATTAGAACCTTGAAACGGGCCGAACGGTACAAAACCTGGCGGTCCTTGTGGAAAACGAGGCTGTCCTTGGCTTTGAGCGGGCCGCCAAGGCTGCATTTGAGAACTAGGAGGAGCTTGAGAGGGTCCTCCTTCAATCTGGTTGTTCCAACGGAATCTCGGATGTTGCCTTTGACCTTGGTTGAAGTTTTGGGGAAAGGACTCAAATCGTTGGTTCACTGCGCTGACTTCTTCAATTGGAAGGTTTAGGTTGCCATAGTGTTGCTTGACGGTGGGGATCGATGGACAGTTGTCTGTTGAATGGCCCGTTGTCTCGCATATAACACAAATTTCTTCCGCTGCTCTCACTGTTTTGACCTCTTTCACTCCTTTCAACTCCAATTTTTCTAGCTTTTGTGCCAATTGCTCCATTCGAGTTTCGATGGCTTGATGCTCATTGATTGAGAACTTCCCCGAACCTCCGGGGCCTTGGTTAGCCATAGCTCTGTCACCAACATCCTCGTAACTCCATGTCAAAGATTTCTTTGCCACTTCATCCAAGTATTCCCAGCCATCATCCGGAGATTTATTCATGAACCCCCCGGTGCACATGGTGTCTAGCAACTGCTTGCTTTGTTGTGAACATCCCAAATGGAAGTAATGGATCAACTGATACAAGGCAAAGTTGTGGTGAGGGACCGCCGAAAGCAAGTCCGTATAACGCTCCCAATATTGGTGGAAAGCTTCTCCCTCGCGCTGTTTGAAGGTCTGGATTTGGTCCATCAAAAGCTTTGTTCGGCTAGCCGGAAAGAACTTCTTGTGGAACTTATCTTGAACCTCTTCCCATGTAGTCAACGACTGGGGCCTTAAAGAGTGAAACCACGTCTTTGCCTTGTCTTTCAAAGTGAACGGGAAAAGCCTCAAACGTGCTTGGTTGAGATGCGCATCCACCGTTACAAATGATTGAAAGGGTTTCCTCAAATTCCCGGATATGTTGATAAGGATCCTCGCGCTCCATACCATGGAAAAACGGGATGCAGCGGTGATAGTCAGATTTAAACACGAATGTATTTGCAGCAGTGGTGGGGCGTGGAAACACTATGGGAGACCGTTGAGTGACCCTTTCGGGATTCAAGTAGTCATTTAGAGTCCGAGCCGGAGGAGCTTCCTCATCTGCCATTGATTTTCTGGATGGAGAATATGGTCGAGAATAACTACTTGGGGGAGAGTATGCTCGTAGAGTGCCGGTCCGTATGCCAGGAGGGGAACTAGACCGATGCAGACGGTTTGAACGGGGACTCCGATATATCCGAGGTCCTCGATACACAACAAGCATAAACCTTAGTTGCGAGCAATTCAGAGCCAAGTAACCGTCCTGAAAAAGGGAGAACAGACTGGGAGGGGCTATGCCGCCACCTCTCTCTCAAGACAATTCAAGAGGGGCTTTACTGCCACCTCGATAAGTAGTAATGCGCAATAAGATAAAAGAAAAGTAAAGAAAAGACAGTGAATACTAGGACTAGTTTCGTTACACCTCAAGTTGATAGTATGATCGGTTAGAGGTTTCCACTAGCACTAGTACGCAATGCACAAAGGTAAAAGAAATGGAATACTTACAATGGTTTGTCGAACCTCCCAATAAGCTATATAGAAAGAATCCCTGGCAACGGCGCCAAAATATGCTTCGTCCACAACCTAACCGTTGAAAAGGTTGATTTACCCCGAGCGTAGGGCTAAGTCGATGTCAGCATAAATACCGGATAGTCCGGGATCGTACCCACAGAGATGATTCCTTATAGCTTGCCAGGATTTTTTAAAGGGTTGCGGCGTTAAGACGGCCAACTTTTGATTTTGATTAAAGGTAAAAGTTGTTTGATTAAGAAAACTAGGAAATGAGTTTTTACTAGATTAAAAACAAGCGGCAAGGCATTGGAATGACTAACACCCGGGACTTAAATTATCTAAACTTTCTCAACGAAAACACGGTTGAATCACACGGCTTAGGCTATCAACCGGAAGATTTAGCGGTGAAAATCATAAAAACTAGAAGTGTGACATGGAAAACGAGTGAGTTCTTTTATTCTTTTGGCAAACACAAACCGAGACATCGCTCACGGAACCATGTGAGCGAGCACATGACCACCGGAGATTAACATCGATTAGTTTTGTTACATAAAAGCCGAACAATGCTCATTTTCCTTATCAAACTTTAAATCGAGAGTTGAAAAAGGCAAGATAAACGTAAATCTCGGGACATTAGTCACTCCGAAGCCAAGCCTAATCGACTACTCACGCATATTCGGAAGACTAGAAGAAGTGCTAAATTTAACTAACATTTTTAACCGACAAAGATGAAAATAAACTTGAGATGAATAAAGATCTAACCCACGCGAACAACTTTAATAAATGAGAAAACGAAGAACAACAAGAACTTACTTGAGTTAAGAGGGAATTACACTTGCAAAGGTTTAAAAGGCTTTAATGGAGAAAAACCTAAGTAATTAATGTCTAGCTACAAAAGAGGGAGAGAGGAGGTCCTATATATACACAAGTGACATTCTCTCTCCTCAAAAGCCAGGAAAAACCCCAAAAAGTAGCCTATTAAAAGAAACTTTCCATAAGTGGAAAGTCTGAAAAAGCAGGGAAAATATCTTCCCGGACAAAAAGTTATCGATAACATAACACATTGTTATCGATAACAAAGCTAGAATGGCCACACAGGACTTAAAGTTATCGATAACATTAACACCAAGTTATCGCTACCCTTGCCTCTGGACAAATTCTGGCCAAAGATAGTGCAAGGGTATCGATTACTAGTGCAAGGTATCGATTACTATGCTTCAATTGGCACTCTGAGAGGAACGGAAAGGGAACGTTATCGATAACATTTCAGTAAGTTATCGATAACGTTTAGTCCTGCCACCATGATTCAGCCTGCTGGGCTGTCTTGAGTTCCTTGACTCCTCGTGGACTTCATCCCGCTCTTCGTCCCTTGGTTCGAGAATT
>BPLS01024294.1:7934-20213 GCA_019656275.1 Rhododendron kiyosumense | reverse complement strand
GCTAAATTTCCCTTTTCTCTATATTTTCCACTGGAATATCTACAAATTTTTTCTATGGATTTTGCTGAGTACTTATTAGGTTTACTAAGGAGTATTGCTCCCCATCCTTTTTCACTGGCGTCTACTTCTATTACTATATAGTCTGATTCTAAGGGTAAGTCTAATTCTGGTAAATTCTTACAAATTTCTTTGATTTTTCTGACAAGATCTATATCTTGCTGATTGAAATATTTTTGACCTGTTGGGGTTGTTTTACTATACAATGGTCCTATGATTTTACTAAGGTCTTTTATGTATGGTCTAGCATAATTCAAAGTTCCTAAAAATGACTGGAGCTTCTTTTTATCTTCTATCTTATCTGGGAATTCTAAAATTTTTTGTGCAATGTGTGGTTGTAACTGGATCTTTCCTTTTCCTATTCTTACTCCTAAATATTCTATGTATTCTTTACCTAATTCCATCTTCTTTTTACTAATAATCAAACCATTATCTATAAATAATTGAAATGCAATTCTAAGATGTTTATAATGTTCTTCCTGCGTTTTACTGAAAATAAGAATATCATCAATATAAACAAGAATAAAAGAATGATATATCTTGAATATGTTATCCATTTTTCTTTGAAAAATACTGGGTGCTGTTTTTAGTCCAAATGGCATAACAATCCATTCATAACATCCTTGAGGACATGTGAATGCTGTCCAAGGTCTACTGGGCTGGTCTAGCATGATTTGCCAAAATCCTGATTTGCAATCAAACTTGCTAAAGATTGTTGCGTTTTGAATATTATTAATAAGTTGTTCTTTACAGGGTATATCATAACTATCTAACTGAATATTATCATTAAGGCGCTTGTAGTTTATGACCATTCGCGCTTTTCCTCTTTTATTCTCTGCATGGTTTCTTACCATAAAAGCTGCACTTCTGTGTGGACTGGTGCTTTCTTTAATAACTCCTAGTTCTAGTAATTCTTTGATTTGTTTTTCAAATTCTTCTATATCTAATGGGCTATATACAATTTTTTGGGTACTGATCTTAAAATCTGGGTTAATAATTTCTAGATGAGCTAGTGTTTTGTTTTTATTCCAATGTTTGATTGGATTTTCTCCTAAAATCTGGGTTTCTTCTGCTAGCCTAATTAATCCTTCTAGCTGTTCTTTATCTGTTTTCTTCTTTTTTCGATCAAAAATTGATAAAAAATATTCTATTTCTTCAAAATTTACTGGGTCATATTCTAGCTGGATTAACTGTTCTTCTTCTTCCATTAACCATTCTATTTCGAAAATATCATTTATGGTTTCTTCATAAGAATCTAAATGTGCATCTGGGGGATCTTTCAATATTTCATGTATCTTTTTCTTTACCATCCTATTTTCTTCTGCAATTTTGTTTTCTGCGGCTATGGTTCCACCACGCTGAGCTGACAACTCTGATTCTAAGTTCTTAGCATGCAAGGTTTCTACTTGTAAACTTCGCTTGTGGAATGTTACAAAGTGTTTACTAAAAGTAATGCTGCCATTCATACTGTCTATAAAGTTTAATCCTAAGATAAACTTATAGCTGTGGTTGATCTCTCCTATCCATACCATAGGTAATGGATAAATGTGTTGCTGTTGGAGTCTATTGGTAAATCGAATACTGCTATTCATAAGACAGGTATCATACACAATACTGGTATTGTTCATGAGATCAGCTCTTGCTATATAACCTGGTTTAGTGTAATATTCTACTGGTATGAGATCACGACTAATGTGACTCTTACTGGCTCCTGTATCTATCATGGCTTTAAGTTCTATAGTTTTCCCTGGATTTGTACCTTTAGCGGGTAATAAAATCTCACAATTTATTTCAATTAGACTGTTTTCTCCTATTCTATTAACTGATTCAACAATGTTGCAATGATCTTCTATAAGTTCTGGTTCTTTTAAAGGTTGGTTCTTTTCATGTAACTGGTTTCTTAATCTACTGTTTTCAATTTTGTATGTTTCTATCTCTATAGATAGGATTTCTATCTTCTTTTCTAGTTCACTTACCTGTTTTTCAAACTGGAATTTGGTTCGATCTAAATCTAATCTTACTGTGGCTGCTTCTAACTTGGCTTCTTGGAGTGCCAATTTTGAAGATTGGTTTAGTATTGGTTGTTGCATGCTACCACTAAGGTCTATTAAATCTCTATCTATCTGGTGGTTCTTTTTAAGACAAAATTTACAAACATTTTTCTTACAATTATTACATATACTTCTAAATAACCTAAAAGGGTAACCATTGCATTCCGAGCAAGGTTCACTATCTTGACCCACGTTATGATGCCACTGGTGTATACATTCTATACTAGAGCTTTTAATCATAAAAGTATATTCTGGTGTATAGCTGGGAAGTTCATCTTCTGAACTGCTACTGTTCTCACTATCTTCTAATTCTTCTAAAAAATTTATTTCTTCTGGTTCTGTACTGATTAAACTGTATATTGATTCTGTATCACTGTCTTCTAATTTTATTTCTATAAACTCAATATTATCAAAATCTTCTAATTCTGCTATGAGATTTGCTTTTTCTGTGTTTTTCTGATTTTTCCCTTTATTAGGGCATCTATTTGCTAAATGATCTTCTGAATCACATATAAAGCATTTACATTTACGGTTCTGAGTTGGTTGAATTCTTTTTCTAAAATGTTTTTTAGGTTTTGGTCTAAATTGCTGTTTGCTGGGTGCTTGTCTATAAGTCTGGCTCCTCCTATATCTTTTCCTAGGATAATATCCATGTTTCTGGTAACTATAATTATTATACCTTCCTGCCTGAGCTATTTTCTTATGGTATTTACTGGCTTTTTTCTGATATTTATAAAATTTATTTTTCTTTTTATTTTTCTTTTCTTTGCCATATCCATACTGTTGTGGAGTATATATGACTTGGCTACAAAAATTTAATTTATTTTTCTTTATGCCCTTCTGGATTTCAAGTGTGGTGCACTTGTCTCTTAGTACTGCAAAAACAAACTGAATTCTAGGGCCTATTCCTAGATGTTGGTTTTCATCTCCATTAGTAACTTTCCATTTTTCCCATATCTCTTCTCCTAATGGTCCTGGAAGTTTTCTAAAAAATTTATTACTAATTTCTAGATCTAATGCTCTTCCTGTTTGTGATGCTAGAGCTATGAAATCATTACAAAAACTAACTATATATTTCCATTTATGTAACTTAAGCTGTTCTAACTGTCTCATGGCTACATTCTGGTAGGTTGTATTTCCTCTGTTAGGATCTGCTCCTAAGATCAATGTTTTGACTAAACTAGTAAAATTATATATATTTGGTCCTTGGGCTATTAAAGCTGCATACTGTAATTCAAAATCTCTCTTATAAGCTTCTATAATTCCTTTTGCTGTTTCTCCTAAAAATGATTCGCAATATGACCACATTTCTGCAGAAGATTGCCAATTGGTCATTTCTAATAGTTTTCTGACTAGGGCTTGTTCCCACCTTTCTATGACTGTTTTATGAAACTGAGGGTCAAATAATGCAATGTCAAGCATTAATCCTGTTCCTGCTTGTGCCATAAGAGATACATTTCTATCTACTGGTAATCTTTTCCCGTAAGTTCTGTATTCTAATTCTTGGGCTGATGGCTCTACTCTGGATTTACTAATTGGAATGTTTCCCATCTCGTATTCTTGGTTTGGGAGTACTGGGGGAGTACTATCATATGTTTCCATTTTGACTTCTACCATATGGTTTTGTATATTTTCAATTGATGGTTGATAATATTTAGATCTAGGATCTGAGTGACAAAACATATCTTCTACTGAAAGATTGTTTTTTCTACTGTGATCATATTCCATGAATTTTTCTTCTAGAACAAATATATTGTTTTGTAGCAAATACTGTTTTTGAAATTTGGAACTGTCATCTAATTCTGGATGCTCATATTCAAGCTTTTGGGTATAGTATCCTTCTAAAATCTGGTAATCATAATAATCTAAGTTGGGTCTATAAACTGGTTCTAAAAGTTCTTTTAATCTGATTATGTCAGATTCACTAAATTTAACTAATTTGTCTAGGGTAAACTGGGGTTGTTCGTATGCCATATAAATATGTTCTGTTTCTACATCTGAATTTCTAGCAAATTCTGGGTGGATTGAACTACCTACATCTGAATGTCTTCCTGCTGAAATATAATTACTGAACCTAAGATTAACTTCTCCTATACTGTTGGTATAGAAGCTATTATTACTAGGTCTAAGCTGGTGCTTGGGTACTAAATTTGTAACCTTCCATTCAAGTCCTGCTAACATTTCAGAATCTCTTTTCTTAGCTTCTATGACTTGAATACCTCTGGTTCCCAAAGCTTTTAAAGCCTGGTCTGTTCTGAGCTTATATCTAGTACTGCTATGATTACTTAATTTTCCTATGAAATTTACACAAACTAAAAGATTGTGAACATCAGGGATCATATGGTATCCCTTCGTCTTAATACCTATTTTTATGTGCTGGTAAAATTCATCAAGTCTCATCTGGAAATCTGGTATGCAATAAACGATCTGGCAATTGCTGTTCATGTCTAATTCCATGCTTCCTATTAAAGCTTGTTCTTGATTTGTAAACCTATTGTCGAAAATCATAACTAATACTTTAGTTCCTAAATCTTGTCTAGCTAATCCTTTTACTCCTATAGTAATTAAACCTAGGTGTATAAGGCCTAACCTTAACCGTTTAAGCTCATTGAAGCTCTTCGGAGTGATCATCTCTAGAATTTCCAACTGATCTTCTGTTATAACGCTTACTGGTTTTTCATGATAACTATTATAAGTTCTAACTCCTCTATTGAAAAAATTCTGAGATTTATATAGAACTGTTGGGTCTAATAATTCTAAACTGTGATTTCTGAATCTATCTAACTGAACATCTGGGTCTATAATTCCTTCTATTCTATTTTCTTCTACTGGTTGTTTTCCAAATACTTTGTTTAACAATGGAATTCCACTGACTTTTGTTTTGCTACTGGATGCCATTACTAGGTTCTTGAAGACTGAGGAATTTCTGGTTTCTTACCTTTATTTGGATCTGGGGTACCAAATATGTTATAATAAAAAGTATGATTTTGTAAAGATTTATTGGATCCCTTAGGCTCTAGATGTCCTGTAGAGGCTGAAAGACTAATCTGGTTTATTTTAGAAGTTAAAGTTTCTAAAGCTTTTCCTTCCTGGAGTTTATCTACTTTGATAGATAATTGATCTAACCTTTCCGATGTTTCTGCTAATCTATTGCTAAGACTTATCAAAAGTTCAATGATGGTGTTATTCTGTTTGATAATAGTTTCGTCTGTTTTTCCGGTTGGCTTGAAATTGGACAATCCGATAGGGTCTGGTTGAATTTTTCCTGAATTTTCTAATGCTATTTTATAAAATAAATTATCACTACTATTCATTCTCCATTGGCTAATTTCTTAACTTCTTCTAAAAGAATTTCTATTTTCTGGAGCTTACTATCTAATTCTATTTTAACCTGAACTGAGTTCTGCTTAATTCTGTTTACTTCAAACTTAAGACTTTCCACTAAATTTCTGGTTTCTGTTTCTATGTCTTTTGGTTGGGTAGTATCTAATTTACTGATCAGATTTATTATATCTTGTTTGCAAGGTAATTTATCTGATATTACTATTTGTTTTTCTTCTAATTTGCTAATCCTTCTTAGAATTTCTGAATGTAATTCTTTAAAATAATCTAAATTTTCTAACTGTCTACTGGATCTAGATCTGTTAATCTGTTCTAGGATTTGAGTAGTTTGCTCAAGAGATTTTCTTGAAAATTCTTCAAACTGAGTTCTGGTCACTATATTACTTTTAATTTCTAAGCTAAATCTTTTGTCTAAACTATTACTGAGCTGTTCTACTAACTGGAAACCTGTTTTAATATGAATACTTTGTTTTGTCTGTTGAGATCTAATTTCACTTAAACTAGGACTAATTGCTTTTATGAAATCATTAATCATAACAAAACTAAACAATAAATGAGACTAATCAATAAAGATCTTTATACTGGCTATTTGAATTAACAAATAGTACTGACGGCTCTGATACCAATTTTTTGTTGGGGTACTGATAAACTGATAAAATAAAAACGCGGAAAAATAAGTACAAAAGTACAAAGGGTCTTAACTGGAAATAACTAGAAATTCTGGTGTTGTGTATAAAAGGTACTGTAATTTTCTTACTGCTTTACAGGTACTGGTTTCTTATGGTTTCGTAGGCACACGATCTTTTTTCTGCCTGTCCTGTTTTGTGTCGTGGGTCGGTATCCTGCTTCTTAGACTTTCTGAATAGAAATGCTCTGTTTTAGAAGTAACTTCTACCCCAAACGAAGTACCCAGGAAGCAGCAGAGCTTGGGTGGAAATAGGAAAAAGCATAGACCCATAGAATAGAACCAACTACCTTTTAACCCCATCACCATACCACAAACTGCACAATTTAGCAACCATCATCCATCAAACCTTTATTACACAAACCGATGCTTCCTACCTCCCTCCTCAGAAACCGCACCCGAAACCACCTCTCTCTCCTCTCTCTCTAAAACCACAAATTCCACACCTTTATAAATCCCCTGCCTCACTCCCATCTTTCCACTCATCCCCCAACCCACCTTTGAATTTCAACACCCACCACCCCCTCCTTTCTCTCTCTCTCTCTCTCTCCCCTCTTTCTCTCTATAATTATTGTACAGTCTCACTTTGAAGCAGAAAATTTATTTGAAGTTTTTTTGACGCACTCTCTTAATACTCACTCTAATGGCCTCCCCTGATGAATCCTCTGCTCTAGATCTCATCCGCCAACACCTTCTAGAAGATTCTTCATTTGCAGAAACCTTCATTACTACTTCCTATGATCTCTCCAATTCCTCAGATTCGCCCAATACCCACTACTTCCCACAAACTCCGAATTCCCAATCCCCTCCTTTTGAGCTGAATCCTACTCCTGCTGAACAAGATTTCAAACAAGACTTCTCCTTCGATTCCACCAATAACGGAATTGATCACTTCGAATTCGAAACAAAGCCTCAACTCACAACCCCAAAGACTTCTAAATTAAGCGAACGCCGCCCTTTGATAAACATATCGATTCCGGTGGCGGGCCTCAAGAAAATCCAGGGGTCTCAGCCGCCGGCGGAAGGCGGCGGAGAGAGGAGGCCGCAGCACCACAGGGGTGTGAGGCGGCGGCCGTGGGGGAAGTTCGCGGCGGAGATTCGGGACCCGAACCGGAGAGGGGCCAGGGTCTGGCTCGGGACGTTCGACACGGCGGTGGAGGCGGCGAAGGCGTACGACAGGGCGGCGTTTAAGCTGAGGGGGAGCAAGGCGATACTGAACTTCCCTCACGAGATTGGGAGTACGGTCGAGAGCTATCCGACGTCGGCGGTGGAGAAACGACGGAAGAGGTGCAGAGGAGGAGAGGGGGAGAGGGCAGAGGTGAAGAGGGAGAAGGTGGGGAAGAGTGACGACACGGCGGCGGTTACGCCGTTAACGCCGTCGAGTTGCATGGATGTTTGGGGGGAGTGGAGTGATTTGAAGGGTATTTTCGATGTTCCTCCGTTATCGCCGTTATCGCCTCACCCTCCGCTGGGATACTCGCAACTTGTGGTCATATAATATCAAAACGAACAAGGTCATAAAAAACGGTGTTTACTAATTTAAGGAAACGGGAGGTGGTTGACGGCGTTTACTAAGTTTTGGACCACCTGACGCCAAATGGTCTAAGGTGATGTAATAAGGTTCTATACTAAGTAAACACAACAAAAAGAATTAATGTGGAGAGAGAGAGGAGGAGCGAAATCGCTATGGAGCTTGTACATATATGAGAGATAGTGTGGAATTTTCTCTGTTTATGTTTGGAGTTATTCGAATCACGTGGATCATACATTGTGTACCTAAAACACATTAGGCGGTTGCAAATACATCCACGTTCAGATCTATATCGGGACAATAGAAATATGGATTCGGATTAATTTGTTTGTTTGTAATACTTGAGTTATCCAATGCAGCAGCATGGATGCATGAATAGTGGATATGGAGAACTCATGTCATAGTTGTTTGATTGGCTGTATGGTGGTCATTATGGGTGTGCACGGGTCGGACGGGTCGGGTTCAGCCCCGAACCCCACCCGCTTAGTCGGGTATTGATTTTTTTTGCCCTGAACCCAAATCGAACGAGTGGAAATAACCGTCCGCGTGCTCGATTTTTTGGTCGGGTCGGGTCCGACCAAACTGAAGTAATCTATATGAATTGTTCTCCTTTTGGTCGGGTTGGGTCGGGTAAGAAAAAACAGCACCCCAAACCGAAAACTGATTTTTTCAAAAAATGTACCCGTACCCGATCGAACCACATGTTCGGCCCTGCCCGAAACCCTTCAGGTCGGGTCCGGGACATGGGTTTTTTGCACACCCCTAGTGGTCATAGTTGTTTGATTGGCTGTTCGTGTCTTCGAAAGCCCAACAAATCTAGAACTTGGGTTTGGGAAGGAACACTAGCAAATGGTGTGCATAAACTTTGAAAGCCCAAAAACTAATTTTTAATCTTTCTTTATGAATGAAAATTAAGTACTATCTAACAAAGGTACAGGTCCCATAGTGGATGATGAGTCATAATCCGACTCTCAAACTAATCAGAGAAATTTTTTTGTTGCAAATCGGGTACCACATGATACCCGTGCAACACATCCAAACCATTTAAATAATGCAACCGACGACTCCGATCGAAACACTCTTTTCCTTTTCTTTTTCCTTTTTTATAAATCTGTTCGGTACTTTTCAATCCAAGTCATCAATTGTATTTTTGAATGATTCGGATGTGCTACACAGGTACCACGTCAGCCGTATCCTATTTACACCCAAAAATTTCTCAACCAACCAACATTGTCAAGCGCCCTCGGAGCTCGACTAGACTGATGGCGTTTCACCGCCTCCAAGGATATACACACCATCACATTCTCCAATAACACAGAGCATTCATATACTTCTATACCTCCCGCCCAATTTTGAACATCAAAGCATTCATGGTCGAAAACACCATTAGTCCTTGAACTTGTTTTGCAGGAGTCCGCCAATAGTACGCAGACCCGATAAGTGACATCCGAAGTTTGGCATCATTAGTGTATATGGGGGTGTTTGGAAGGTCTAGTTTTACATTTTCCAATTCTCATTTTTGGATTTTGGGTGTTTGGTAAGAAGAGGGAAAATGAATTTTCCAATTTCTTATTTCTAAAACAAAATGGAAAATTTGGTAAAAGGAGCTTTTTCAATTCCAATTTTTGAATCCAACCATGCCAAAAAGACAAGGCTACCCTCTCTCCTTTTGGATAATTTCTCGTTTTGAACGTTATGTGCGGGTGGGGATCTCGATTGGTGGTGGGAACTGGTGGTGGGGTGAGCTTGGTGGCGGTGGTTATGGAGGAGGTGATGGTGGCCGGTTGAAGGTGGTGATGAGAAGGTAGTGGTGGCCGGACTCCCCTCTCCCTCTCTCACACGCTGCTCTCTCTCTCTCTCTCTCAGCCCCGTGTGTGTGTTGTGTTGACCAAAAGAAGAAAAGAAAAGAAGTAAAGAAGAAGAAGAGTGCTGGTAGGTGGAGGCATTGGTAGAAGGGAGGGCCACGTACCAGTAAAAATAGTTGCGGGGGCAACATAACAAAAAATCAATTCATAATTTATTTTCATTCCATATCTTTCAAACACTACTCTTATTACAAAATGCATTCTGCACATATCATCCAAACACTCCACCAAATACAAAATACATTCTGATCATAATTTTAAAAGACAAAAAGCCAAAAAATGAAAAGTCAAAAAGTTGGCTCTCAAATACCCCATAGGATTTTCTTTTGGTCTAACATAGAAAGAGGGTTTCGAACTCGTTATTCAACAGTTACTACTCAAACAAATTCTACTTATTCGTCACGTCGTAGGAATAGGGCAATCATTTCCTAAGAAATAGAGATAAATTAGTAGAAGTACAGATATTCACGGCCTTCATTGATTTTTTGGTGTACTTTGGCCAAACTCCATTCTGTTCTTGCTCTGCTTCTTTTTGTTTGACAAAACCTAACCTAGCTAAGGAATTGGTCTGGCGGTCTTCGCCTGTGATTTTGAGATTTGCTCCCTCCTAAAAGTCTCATTTTCGATTCTCTTTGTCAGCAATTTTTGAAGCCACCTCACCCCACGCATAAGCACATGAAAGGGCTAGGGAAGACGCAGTAGAAATTAGTCAGAGGTGGACCCAATTTAGCCCAGAATACCTTGCATTACCAAAAAAAAAATTAAGAAAACCTCCATTTTTTCCAAGCGACCGACCTATATATATATGCACCTAGCTAGTTAAATTCTTTTAGTATGTTGGCATGAAGTGGAAACAATAACAAAAAACATGTTTATTTCCTCACTTCTACAATTGATCTATTGTCTGATTTTAACCTATCTGTAATTCTGTATGATTGTATTGTATAGAGCATTATTACAATTAAGACGATCGATTGCAAACTAAGATACAATAAACTACTTAACGATAAACCAACCAACGATATGAGTAAAACTTGGAATTTTATTGTGTCCCGGCCTCAGCCGCCACCATCGCTACTGTAACTCAACTGTAGCAAGTGTTGTCTGCAACCATCTCGCAGTCTCTGTATCGGTGGCTTAATAAGGATAAGACAGTTTATCCGCCGGTCTATTAATGTTGGGTTGGGCTCCTATTATGTGTTTAAACAGACAATACTACTACTAGCTTATATCGATATATGGCACAAATTTATTTTAGTGTAGAATCGAGCCAATTCAAAACTGACTCTTTAATTTCTTCATGCGGACATGACTGTTGACTTTGTAAGCTAGGTACTGTATAATTTCTTCATGCCCATGGCGGAGTAAATTCAGAAGCCAAAAGTTCAATATGACATGATTTCAATTCATGACCTTTTGGGTAGTTATGATCTCTCTGACTTTGAAATTAAGGTATCCCTCCCAACAGATCCCAATCGCCAAAATTCAGAAGTCCAATATTATGGCTCGACTCGAGATTCATCACCTATTCTCTTCTCTCTCTCTCTCTCTCTCTCTCTCGCAATATTTTCAAAGGACAACTTTATGGCCGTTAGAACTAGTGTTAATGAAAGTATCATTTTAGCACGAAAATTATTAATAAAACACATCAACATGAAAATACGCTCAAGTAAAAATTGAATGATTTGAAAATAGTGAAAGCACGAAAGAGCTAGCTTCTGATAATGATAGGCGTGCTAAGAGCACTGTTTTAATGGTAGTATTCTTCCTCTTGTGAAGGATCAATAAGAGTGTGCTAATCTCAAGGTTCAATTCAAGCACTCACAAGTTTTCCCTCGTTCGAATATTTGATGTCTTCACGATCAACAGAATGATTTAAACGAGTCACGAACTAAGTGCCAAACACTACAATAGAAAATAGACATAGTACTAATCAGTAATCAGCAATCAAGAATACTACATATGTATCTTCTCCTCTTTTTCCATGCTACTCACACCCTTTGTGGCACTCGATATCACCTCTTGAATCTGGTCGATAGATGTGTCCGTAACATTATTGTTGACAAAATAGTCCTTTGCAAATGTATTAGATTTACGTCTCATTTATTCCTAGTAATATAAGGCATAGTCATTAGAATAAATCTCATTCGTAATTTTGTAAGGGACAAAATTTGCACTGATTTTGTAACAGAAAAGTAATGTCAGAGAATAAGTATTTTATTTACTCCCTCCGTCCCATTTTCATTGTCCATTAGTCTTTTTTCACTTTTTTGTCTATTGCGTATATCTTTCAATCTATAATATTTTTCATGAATTTGACATCTTTGTATTATAGAACAAATTGAAATCTATCAAATTAGATCCATATTGCATATTTTTGGAGATTCACATTGGAAGATATAAGCAATTGAAAACTGACACGAACATCAAAAAAGGACAATGAAAATGAGCCGGAGGGAGTATTTATTTATTGTATTTTTAGTAGAGATTTCCAACTATGGCAAGTGGGGCGGCTGAAACTGAAAGCTTATTTGCTATACCCTTACCTAAGGATGAGGGATGTTGGAACTTTATTTCTCTCTATTGTCGATTTTTAATAATTTGTTGAGTCTGTTGGAACTTTATTTTTACGTATCGTCAATTCAAAAATAGACTAAAAAAAATATCTTTCAACTGAGTTGTTGCGCATGTTCTTAATCAGTCTACTAAGTTGGATCTCAAGTTATCAAAAAAAAAAAAAAAACATAT
>BPLS01024289.1:0-16953 GCA_019656275.1 Rhododendron kiyosumense | reverse complement strand
GTTGGTGCCAAAACTCCAGTGCATAAAAGTCTTGTATACTGCACATAGTACAAGCCTTTTGTGCACTAGCGTTTTGGCATCAACAAAAATAGTTTTGACATTATAATTTTCCAAAAAAAGTAGAAAAAAGACATGTACTACAGTATACAAACGAGAGCCAACAAAGCCATGTGATGATGACCTTCGCAAAGCTAAAGCTCAACGGAAAATAAGATCCTCGGAGTCATAGTCTAAGCGAAAGTTACAGACCATATCAAAAGAGCGCCTCTATCCCCCCTCCCTTCTCCCCCCACCAAACGGGCCGTTAAGAGTGAAAGAAGACAAATCGTCTGTCACACTAGCCAGATTCGAGCTCAAAATTTAGGAGCACCAATTGGGACCACCAAAGTATTGGAAAATTACTCATCTATTTACTGCTAAAACTTTGATGCTGCATAAGCAATGCCAAATTTTATATTGCATAGAAGTACGGATAGGTGACGTAAGTGTATCCAAAAGTATCCGATACTTCAAGAATACAGAAAATTAGTTCAAACTATGGATACGTTTAAGGAGTATCATATACCTGCGAGTGAGAATCCAAGGACTCATATCCTATATGGACATGACACAGATATGACACCAATCTATAAGTAATCATGCTTCATGGGTCAAATTCCAACCATTATAAGTGAGCCCTAGCCACTTGATACGATCTAGGACATAATCTCAATTCAACATACATCACTAACCAATGTTCGATATAACTCAGACTAAACATAAATAAGTTTCAAAAAGGCATATGTGGATTTGCAACCTCCAAAACATTAAATATAGAAGCTCATGTAGTACGACATACACAACTACTAATCTAGAAAATAAGGGACAGAGTCTCTTCTATGTTGGGACCGTACCTGATAACTCTATGAACTTTCACATAAAGAAGCTTCACATTGTCTCATAATATGTCCTCCATGATTAGGAGAGAGGAGGGTCTCAACGGAGTTGCCCAAAATTGCAAATTCAGTTGGAATGCCAGGAACAATCATGACCCTCACTGTTTCTTTTTCCGGGTCGTACAGAACAAGTTGCTTCTCTTTAGATTCATCTACTATTATTTCACCGTCCTCTTCTATTATCCTTATGAGCGCTCTCAACACAAACTCGTCTTTTGCTGACAAATACAACACACCGTCTATATACATCATAGGATCAGCAATCCTAAATTTAGTCCATGACTCTGTTACCCCGTATTTATTCATCATCCAAACTTCAGTTCCGATGTCACAATCCGAGAAACAAACCAAACAGAGACAACCCCGAAAAACAACCAAGCATGCACTCTCTAACTCATAATCAGGCAGCTGGATTTCCCTAAAAACCTGATCTGACAAATCGAAAGCAATAGCATTCATAAGATTATACGAACAAAGCCAATGAAGACGGTCATTAAGGTAAACCCCAGTGTGAGGTTCCAGCCGGTCATGTGAAACTTGAATTCTGCTCCAAGCATCAGTTTTCAGCGAATAGACAGCCACATCATCAGTATCAGTATCATCAACCTGAAGGGGGTTACGGACCATCACAACCTTGTAATCATCCGTACACGAGTCATAACCGAACCCACGTACAGGCTCCCCGTACCCTTCATTTTCATTCCAATTGATGTCAGACAAAGGGGATTTGGGCAGTTTCTTACATTCTCTAGTGAAAGGATTCGACAAGAAATTGGGTTCATAACTTATACCGTGGACCAGAAGCAAGCCATTGAAAGGTTCTGAAGCCGTTAACCACTCACCGAAGCGCTCGACCGGAAGAGTATCAAGCTTTTCACCGGTCGGGTTTGCGTCGGCGAGATCGACGGAGTAGAGGGCGTCTGAGCTGAACCTGAGAAGGGTTTTTGGAGGTTTTTTGGTAGTAATGGCTATGTGAAGGTGGGTTTTGGCGAATTGGGGGGAAGAAATTAGGGTTTTCCATGAGGGGGAGACACATTTGAACCGGCATAGAGACTTGACTGGTAGTCGAACGAGTACGTCGGCGACGATGTCCGGTGTAAGGCGGCTCCAGAGGGAATCGTCCATGGTCGCACTGTCGGACATCATTGTCTCCTTCTTTACGAAAGATTTCTCTTTCTAGGCTCTTGGGAGAAATGGAAGAAGAGACGGAAAAGAGAGAAAGACACACAGAGAGAGAAAGATACAGTCTCCGGAATTCAAGAGCATTCAGGCGGATTCGATTCGTCACCGGAGGCTCAGCAACAGGTCGACAGTGGGAGTTTCAGCGTGAGGAAGGCGGGAAGGATCCAGTTTAGTTTTTTCGGACCAATTTGATCCAAAAGTGTTTTGAACGGTTCAGATTCGTTCGGATGCAACAAATGGTCCAAACTGAATTGGATCTGATTGCTGATAACGGCGTGAGGGAGTAGCAGAGAGAAAGAACGAATTTAGTGTGGATTCACACCGTTTCAACCGATAAGAGAAAAGAACCGAAAGGGGGTGCCATTCTTTAGTTTTAATTTCAGCCATCCAAAACAACGGTTGATGTATAGTGTCAAAAAGTTGTGTTAAATATTTATCCTTAAATCCTCTTTTACACAAGTGTGCGCACATATGAGAGGCCCTTTTTATGGACACAATTTTTAACACAAATTTTGACACAAAAGTTCTCGAAAGCCCCACACTAATAATCAGAGCCTTTCAATTTGTTTAAAGAACCTTGATAGGATACATGACACTGGAGACATGAAAGAGAGTAGACGGCTGAGATTCGGATATGAATCTGAGCCGTCCACTCTCTTTCATGTTCATGTTCCATTTCTCATGTGCCATAGCATTTCTTTTGTTTAAAACATGGTTGTAAGAGTATGTAGTAAAAAGTAACAAAAATGATACTCACACAACAATTCAAACATAATGCTATATGTGGGCTCCACACACACACTACTATATGTAGGCCCCACATGTATGTGAAAGATTGTATAAGTTTTTGTGTGAGTAGCATTGTCGAAAAAGTAACTCATTACTATAACAGCGAGTGCTTGATTCATCCATTCAGTTTTTATCCTATCAAATTTAGATACTTGATCCATTCATTCAGTTTTTACCTGTCAAACTCAGGGATAAATACCGCTTGACAATCTAATCCCAATCCTGAAGGCAGATATGGGAGCAGTGGCTTTTGAGTGAGTTTAATTATTTTTTCATTTTCTGGTTTCCCATCCAAAAAAATAGTCATAAGAATCCCTTCTGCCCAAGGAGCACACCTTAACGTCTTTCCGTAGGTTAGTGACGCAACTTTGAAGGTACTACGTTCATTCCAAAATATTTGTCTGGTTCGCAAAACAAGAACTCAAAAATAATACATTTCTTTCAAGAAAAAATTCAAACTTTTTTCATAAATTAAAAAAACTCATCGATATCTAGTGAATTGTTGAAAAAAATTTAAATTTTCCTTGTAAAAAAATGAATTATTTTTATGTTCTCGTTTTATGGACCAGATAAATATTTTGGGACAGAGGTAATATACATGTTAGGAGAAATCTGTGCTGACAGTAATTTGCTGACGCTTTAATCCTTGAGAATTTACCTACTGTAGTAGATTAGGATTCTGAAACTCAACTTGTGGAAACCATCATTCCTACTGTATCTTATTTTTCTACAGTCAAGCCCGATGGAACATCAAAAAAAAGGTTTGACCGATTCATAGCCGGTCCTGACTTTTTAATGGCTTAAAGCAAAAATTAAAAATGAGACTTTTTTGTTGAACTATTATAAGAGATTAAAAAAAGTACGAGGGCCTTGAAATTCAAATTTTTTTGGCCAAAGCGACTTTAATATCAACAAATTCCTCACAAATAGTAATTCAAATTTGAGGATACAAGTGCCTAATGGTTGGGGGTTGAGGGTTGGCTGACACATCTTCTACCCTCGTTCGTATCATAGCTAGGCAACAGAGATGAGTAACTCGGGAAACATAACAAAACTTTCAGTCTTTCATCCTGGACAAAAACTCTTAGTTTCCTTTGCTTGTTTAGCAGTGTTTGCTGTGTTTGTTACAAGTTCTTTTCAAGAGGTGGGATTTCCTTGTTCTTCCCTATGGTAATACTTCGTAACACATCCGGTGAGATTGTTCAAGCGATAGAGAGTTGGTGAAAGAACCATAGATTTGTACAAACTATCGTGAATATTTCATAACACATCAGGTAATTCGGGTAAGTTGACACCGACAGATTTGTTTCGAGTACTTGTCATGTAGATATGTACAGTGTTAAGCTCGTTAAGTGGTTGACAGACTCTGTAGAAGACTGCCTCGATTTCAATGGCTTGTATACAGTGTGAATGAAGTATTAATAATGTGTATTATAGTTCATCCGACACATTGCTTTCATGTTCAAGGGGTTTGAGCTAAAGAATATACACGTAAATATTGGCTGGGTAATTTCGAACTCGAGCCGACATGAGTTGAAACACAACAAACAATCTCTCCATTGGGAGGCAAATGGGTTGAGCTCAATTGACCACTCTTGAACACTTCTGATTGGGAGGTAAATGGGTCAAACCTTGCCAAATCGATAATTTGTCCCCTTAGAGGGACTCTTCCTTTCTTTCTTGGGTTCTTCCCTACATATGATGTGTATATAGAAAATAAGAGGCCGGATATACTTTTTAGTTTTGGTTTTATCCGAGTTCTATCTAAACCCTAAATATTGTTGCTAAACCTTGATAGATTTTGTAATGTTGCATACAACTATTTTGCACCTATAAACTGTGACCCAAGGGGTATTTTTGTCTGAAATAATAGGACAGGACTAATTTGGGGAAGGACCCTAAAAAAAAAAGCCAATCCCTAAATTCCCCATGTGCTTATTTCTCATGTTGATTGAGTTGCTGAGATTGATTATCTTGTGAACTTTCACAAAATAGATGTAGTGTCCCGTCGTCTGTATTTGATAATTCATACATGATGCAAATAATCTCTCTCGATTGAACAAAAGAGAGAGAGAGAGAGAGAGAGAGAGAGAGAGAGAGAGAGAGAGAGAGAGAGAGAGGCTACAAAATTACTCTTAGAAACTTAATCCATGGTGCTGCATTCAGCGATAAGTAGAGCGCAGAAACAAAAACAGAGCAATAACACATTACCACCAGATGACAGATGTTTGATTCAATCATCTGATTTTAACTAGATCAACCACGCACAATAGTTGCATTAGAAAATGTACTCTGGTAATTCAAGCGGGAAACGTGCCAGCTCAACATCAAAAGGGTCACCTTTGGGATCTGCCAATCTATAAAACAAAGCGAAGAAAAACTTCTTGTCAGCAAAACAAGAAAATAAATGGACATGCCACCTTCATAAAAATTTAAAAAAAAAAAAAAAAAAAACCTGATTTTCTATCACAATTCCCTGAGAAAACCATATGAAAGCCAATCAAACTCCAACAAGTCAAATGCTTCAAGCATGTATTCAGCTGATGCTTAAGATTGGCTTCCAAACACACTATGGTTCTGAGGCCAGTTAAAAGATTGCATAAACCAGGCTAAATTATAATACACACCCTCAAAGGTTTGCAATGAGTTGGGTGCAAATTTATCTGCAGTGGCAACGCATAATCTTGAGCAGTGTAAGCCCGTATTTCACTGACCATAAGAATTTCACTAACAGAATAACTCAATCAACCAATTTGAAGTACCTATTTACGTCATGTTCTGAAAGGATGACGCATGTTGTTGTCTGGTTTTTATGACTTTTTTTTAAGTAGTAGTGTCAGTTGGGTGCTTGGGCAGAGGTCTTCGTCCTACATTCTATGGAAATGAGAAAAAAAGGAAAAACAGCAAAACAAAAGAATAACTTATCGAAGTAGCTAAATAGAAGGTTACAGAAACATGTCAAGAAAAGTGAATAAAACAACACCGTGGCAGCAAAATTGACCAAGTAAATGCGTCTGGGTACGTGTGTGCGTGACTGGGTGTGTGGGTCCAAGACAAGGACATGCTTTATGTGTGATATATATTCTTGGGGACGTAGGAGCAGGGATGGATAACTCATCCAAGAAGCACTATGTAGTAAAAATCATTACATTGCCGGGTAGCAAATTTTGCAAGCCTTGGGACTTGAGGCCCTCTAAATGTGTGTTCCACCAAGTCTGATCTCAGGCAAAGCTTAATACCAGAAGCAAGCCGAAACAACTACATTATAACCTAACTTAGACTAAATAGAAAGCACCTTTTCATTGCATTCTCCGACTGGACAACTTTTGAAACCTAATACTCCTCTCCAGAGAACCAATTTAGTTCCATATCACTCCATGGATAATCTATGATACATAGCGACTAAATATAACATAAAAGTACTAATTTCAAAATATTACCCCGCATACACAAACACCATACCGTAGATGTAGATGGGTTTGTTTCCTAATTCCTACCAAAATTTGCTCTACAAGAGCAACACTTGTAGCATTTGGATTTAACTTCAACCATGCACAGGCCTACCTATCCTCGCAACTTTACAGGCCCTCTAGGCAAATGAGGTTTTGGTCAAAGGCACCATTCAGTTCAATTGAATTAGAAGGCTTTATACTCTTAAATATTAATTCAAATTTGCCCTGACCAGGCATCCACACGGACAATATTACCTGAAAGCTAAGAAAATTTAAGCCTGCTGCCACTAATAGATGATTGGTTCACGCTAATAAGCTGAAATATAAGGCACGATTCTGTTCAATAGCTTGGTTTACTTATTCTCTACATTAATTATCCACGCGTAGTTGGAAAAGAATAAGGATGCCAAATGTAATGGATCAGGAGCCATCAGTAAGTGATAAAAAAAAAAAAAGAAAAAGAAAAAGAAAAGTGGAGCCATGAGAAACTTTGTGAGTTATTATCACGTAATCAAATGGTTCCACGTACAAAGTATAATTCCATTGATGAAAAAGTACTGATGAGTGATGGCAATCCACAGCCATGAGCCAAAACAGTAAGAACAAAGTAAAGGCTTGATGATTTAGGTAGAATCATGAACCGGAGGCCAGGGTTAAGGTTGTTTCAAAAATAGAAATTCATTAAAGTAACAGGTTGAGGCATACCTGCCAGGGACAAATGTGAAACAACCCTCAACAGAGCCTGAAGAAGATGATAAAGGTGTGCAACTCTCATACACAAACTCTTCCTCGCCAGGACGTAAGAGCGGAAACTGTAAATAAGCAAACTAAGAAGTATTTTAACACAGTAAATTAGTAAGCATACGAAAAAACACTAGCTGTAAGTTGCTTATCAATAAAAGGAAATTAGAGACATTTCAACATTGAAAAAAATTTGTAGGAAGTTTCTGATTTGAGCACTTCAAAAGAAAGTAAAAAAGAAGTACATTTGTACGCTAGCTCACACAGCTGATCACACCCAGCCCATATTTTGGTTTTGGGTTTTTTTCCCCATAAGAAAAAATTAAGGCACCAACAAAAGGCCACCCATATGCAAAAAGAGGGCCACAAATGAAAAAGAATGGCCCAACACCCAAGTATATATGTCAAAAATTTGTATAAAATCAAGGATTTGGTCAAGAGTTGGGCTATACTCCTTGACTCTCCTTTCTAATCTGTCATCAGGCATAGGTCTCCCCCAAATCTATTACTGATCTGTATGTCCTACTTCTGCACTTTCTTTCATTGTGTTTCCCTGTTAAAGTTTTGCACCACTTTGATTGTGCTCTGTCCTGGTCGTTTTCCAAGTTTCTTCACTTGATATGAACCATATGACAATGTGCATGCATATCTGCTCCAAAATCAGGGTATGCTATCAAACAGAAACGCCAAAAAGTTCCTCCTTAAGTCAAGATCCATATTACAGTCGTAACATTGAGATATAGTACCACATATAGAAGTATCCTACTGAACTATGAAGTCCCAAAATTGCTATCATTTGCAGGTTTGATTATGCACTTACGGTCATAATGGGCCCTTTTACTTTACTTCCACCATAACCTATTCCACAAAGACATTGCCACACAGCACAAACCAGCTTCAAGCAAACAACACAAATAAGTAATTGTTCTATCCAGTTCATCCATGCATATTAGAATTTCACTCGAAAGACTTGAAAAAAAAAAAAGCAAATATATTTGAATCTTCTTAAATTCAGTACAGAAATTTAAACCATGAAAACGTTATGAAAACAGTGTACCTTTCCTATAACGGCTTCTCCATTTATATCATTCTCGACAATATCATTAGCACGAAAGATCAAGTGTCTCCGAAACAGTTGGCAAGAAGCGAAGGGCATTCCATAAATACAGCATCCTTCGGGCAAAAGGGACATACGCATCGAATAAGAAAAGTAAAACTTCTCATATTCATCTGGAAGGTTACTGAATTCCGGGACAAGCACAGCTGAAGCACGGACCTTCACTAAATTATCTCATCTTAGTTTCTATATAACATCAGCAAACAGCGGAGTAATTGAAACCAAGGTTGTCAAATCGTGAACCGAATCGAAAATCAAAATTATATTTGTGAGCAGTCAATCACAATTCGGTCATCATTTACAAATTACACTTACGAAAAAGGTCCTAATCAATAAAATTGTTGCCCCAAAAGATAAATTGATAATTACATGGTCTAAATGACAAGACACTTGCTTTTATTGCAATCAGATGTGGGTCATAGTTCCACCGTGATGTATGTTTCTACATAATGGCAATAAGAACTCAAATATCAGATGACATAATCCATACATGAAATTATAATCATCACAAGATCAACAAGTTTCAAGATCGAAATTCATGAAGGGTCTCGCTAAAACAGGCACATTCAAAATAAGTTATGTATACAAAAAGTTTCTGCTCAATACCAAAAAGGCTTATTTTGAATGATTATCGTTTTTTTTTAATAGAGATAATACGCTTAGGCTACGTTTTGGCCAAACTTTATTCTTCGATCATTTTTCATAGTTTTTTTTTTTTTGTCTTCTATGCACTTTTGTTAGTATTGTGTCAAGTTTCTTTGAATGATTTATTCATCTAAGAGGAGTCCGAAAAAATAAGAAACACAATTGAAAAAAGTTCAAATTGTTATGGATTATTTCTGGCCTTAGAGAAATCATAAAGTTTTTTGTCATGATTTGTAACTTTGTAGATTCCTGTCATCGAGACGAATTAGTGATCCAAAAAGAAAAAAATGATGCAAAACTAACCAAAGTTAATATAAGAAGAAAATTCTGTTAAAGATAATCCAATAATAAAGTTAGGCTTTACTTAGCCAGCCTTATATCGAGGCTTTGAGCCATGCTGCATCATAGATTTTGTGATGACTTATATATTAGAGGAAACAAGAACTCAGAAGACAAAATAAGAGACATGCGTTCATATAAGTTATTATTATATTCAACAAGATTTCTAACTTCTTGTATTATTGTTCAAGAAAAGTAAGAGAGTCTTGAAAAAACATAAAGTCCATCTGATTTGACTAATATCATATGAGGCTAACTTTAGTTCATCAACATAGCAATAAATAATTCATGAGTAACATTATTTTAGCCTTAAACATCTTTAGAAATTGTATGTTGACAATGTTGAGGGAAAATTCTAACAAACTGTTTAAGAACTGGATCCTATTAAAATGCTCGAACCACCAAAAAAACCAACATATATATTGCATGGGTATTGTATATATTTGTACTAAGCACTATGCAATTATAGTTTTTATTTTCTTAAAAAAATAAAGATGCAGAAAGGGTTTCGAAGTCATAGGATGTGATAGGTTCAAGATTGAATGAAAAATAAATTTTAAATCGAATCAAGAATCATATGGGTCAACAATTCCATCCCAATCTCAATTCACCTACACATTCATAGCCTTTTTGCATGAATCGTGAATCATATGATTCTGATAACTATGATTGAAATTATTATATCGGCAAGAGGAAATGTTGATAGTAACAACAGAAGAGGTAACATGCCAATATGTTATAACTAAAAGAAGGTATTTATAGATATATGCAACACAGGAATTAATTCCAGTGTGTCTTGCTCGTTTATATTTTCCCTTCTCTTAGGGGAGTGGGGGAGCACTAAAATCCTTACCTTAACACCATTTGTTATAGCAATGGAACAGTGGGGAGCTTTCTCAGGGAACAGATTGATGCCTCTGATTTTTCCTTCCTCGCGTAGTCTAATAATGCCACTGTGCAAGCGGTGACCATGTTCTTCCAGCCATAATAGCATGGCATCCTGTTGTTGACTACCTCCGAAACCCGGCACCAACCTAATCAGTTCCTTTGGTACACAAGGAATTGCTCCGCCATCAATTGCCAGCCAATTCCGGGTACCCACATAAAGTTGACCATTTTCACAGTTGAAGAAGAAAGTCTTTTGTCTGTAAGAGGAAGAAGCAACAAAAATAGAATTCCTACCAAATGCACACTGGAGTACAGTACTCCTTGTTTTACGGATTACCAGTGTTTTACGGATTACCAGATGAAGAGGTAACAAGTACACATTCACAAGGTGGTCATTGAAGGAGTAGCCACCTATAAGGCCCAATGGACTTCCTAGTATACGTCCAGTAACTTCATCCCTCTTCATGTCTTGACCATCGCAAAACCGATAGAGAAGCCTAGTGGGAAGAGGCAACTTTACTTTCAAACTATTTTCCAAACTTTTTATTTCACCCTCAGATGCACCCTTACGCAGTGTAGCCAAGGCCTCCGGAAAATTAGCTGACAACCAGCTTTAAAGTCTGCCCCAACATCTATTGACTCGTCTAACTAAGGGCCAAGGATACATACCAAAAGCTTCCCGCCATACTTGATAAGCGACCTGGAGAGAGAGAGAGAGATCATCCATATCCAATCACTAGTAAAAACAATCTAACAAATTTCTTTTTGGTGAACACAAAAAGTCAAGTGCTTTTAAAAGCTGCATAAATGATAATATGTTGCTAAAGTTATATTTGGGCAGTTAAGAAACAAGGAGAAGAAAGTAAACTTCCATGTCTCTACGGTTTCAATTTCACAAAACTCGGAATGAGAGCTTTTCCACTCTCTTTGTTTCTCTCAAAAATTTCAACCTCTGATAACCACCGATTGCATTGGAGGATTAACGAAATCCTATTGATTGCAGCTTTTGTATTGTTTGATTCTCAAAAAAAATTGTTGCATTCTGTTAAGTTCTCCAATTAGTTAGGTGCAAGGAAAAGAAAGGGAAAATCAAGGAACAGGAAATTTACCAGGCAAGTCAATTAATTACGTTTCGGTCTGGGAAACAAGAAGGAAATGAATGATCATTTCTTTGAGATCCACAGTTTGATTGGCAAAAACGAATGTCGATTGTGGGAAAACCTATGAAAAGAAAAGGGCAAAGTCTACTTTTACCCCCTATGGTTTGGGTTATGTGCGGATACACCCCCTATGGTTCAAAAGTATGCACAAAACACCCCTGTGGTTTTTGAAGTGTGCACAAAACACCCAATTATGTCTATTTTAATGGAGATGTATCTCACACTCCTCTTGAATTCCAATCCAAGTCGTTCATAATCTATTAATCATAAGAATAAAGCATCCCTGTAAAAAATCAACTCGATCAAACATCAATAACTCAATGATAAAATTCTTGTTAAAATGCATGATAAATTTAAATTTGAAAAACTTCATAATAAATTCGATTCAACCACGAGGTTTTCATTTTTTGATCGACTTGAATTTTGATATGGATGTAGTACTCGTCAAACTTTGCAATACCAATGGTTTAGATACAATTTTTAATATAGGGGATGTATTGGTTAGATTAAAGGAAGAAGAAGAATCAAGAAAAAAGATGAGGGCATATCAGACTTTTAATGCGTGTCCATCATACCGATTCATACGTGATGTTATTATGGATGGAATTGGGTGTTGTGTGCACACTTCACAAACCATAAAGGGTGTATCCGCACATGAACCAAACCACAGGGGGTCAAAGTGGACTTTGCCCAAAAGAAAAAGAGAAAGAGACTATCCAAATTAGGAAAAATGGAGGTCATTCTCCAAGATAGGCTCAATTCAAATAAATAAAGATCTTCAAAAAGGAAAATTGACACTATCACAAGAGTAACTCAAATTTAGAATCAATTGCTCATATATGGATTTCAAAATCTAATTCAAATCTTTAGAAGGTTAAGGATTGTAGTTGTACAAGAATCCTAAAACACCAAATACATTTCTTTTACCTCTATTCCATCTTCCACCAAGTTTTTCCAACCACATATACTTAAACCTCTTGTTTTACATGTTAAATTTAGTATAAAATCCCTTGATTTAAATCCAACCTCTACCCAAACGGAGCCTTAGCTAACCAATTGAGGATTACTAATCTGGGGTTCTTTCAGTATTCTAAAAGACGACCTAGGCGGCCGATTAATAGGCGCTAGGCGGTACCCCGCCGCCGCGCCTAGGGTCCTAAGTGGTTGTCTAGGCGCCAGGCCGATTAATCGGTCACTAAGCACGATTAATCGACTAAGCGGGTTAGGCGCTAGGCAGATTAGGCGAAGCTAGGCGAATGATTAGGCAGTTCAGCGGTGTAATTTTTTAAAATTAAGGACTAGATGTTAGGCGGGGCTAGGTAGCTAGGCGGACAATTAGGTGGCTTGGCGGTGTAGTTTTTGATTGGAGTGCCATATTTAATGTTTTGTTTTACTTATGTTGTTATATTTGCTCTCAAAACTTAGGGAGGGGGTAGGAGAATATTTTTTTAAAAAAATAAATAGAAAATCCACCTAATGTCTAGGCGCCGATTAATCGGCCCAGGCGCAAGGCGAGTAGGTGGTGCCCAGCCACCTGACCACCGCCTAGCAACTTTTAGAACACTGGGGTTCTTTGCTTCAGCAAATTTTTTCAATTTTTCCCTTAATTTCATCAAATTCTCTTTGTATGCCACAATTTTATCAAAACCCAAATAAACCCAACGTTGAATAAGCAATTAAATTTTCCACGCAAACGGAACAGACACCCCATATGTACGTACGTACACACACACGTACATACAACTATAGAGATGGAAAATGTATGTACCTTGAAGGGTGGGATTACCAATCACCTATACTTAAACCTCCTATTTTACAAGTTAAATTGAATATCAAATGAGAGTGAGTTATGTATGGATGAGGCGGATACCGTGGGGTATCCACCACCGCTATTTGTGGGCCCTGTCGTGTGCTCATTGAAGTAATCTGAATCGTTCATCTTGTAGAGCTCACAAAATAGTGTATTCAAATAAAAAATCAACTTTATCGAACATTCATATGTATATTAAAAATTGAATTTTGGTTTACAAAATGTAGGGCCTGGATTCTATCTATAGTTTTTAAGTTATAATATGCATGACCATCCGTTTTATAAATCAAAATTCAATTTTAGATATACCAGTGAATGTCCGATAAATTGATTTTTTGTTTGAATACACTATTTTGCGAGCTCTATAAGATGAACAGTTCACATTACTGCAATTAACACACGATGGGGCCCATAATGGGAAGCAAAAACCCCATGGTTTCCACCTCATCCGAAATGATTTTTTCGCATATCGATCCCTTCATTTAAAATCCAGCCTCTATGACTCTATCAAAATGGAGCCTTAATTAACCAATTAAGGATTAGTTTTTTTTTTGGCAAAAATGAGAAGATTGTATTAATAAACGCCTAGGAGCACTTACAAAACGGAGATCATTACAAAGAACTTGGACAAAGCCAAACTAATCGTCTAACAAATACAAAACGAGTAAATCACAAGACAATCTATGCCTTTCATTCTAACCCAGGCATGGCCTAACGCAATAGCGATACTTTTAAACTGCCTAACATCTAATTAGGAGTCTCAAATGAGAAAAAGTGCAAAATTAAGGACAAAAGACACCAAATGCCCAGACGATAGGATGCACTCCAACCAAGTATGAACGCACCAATGAATTTCCAAAAACTACAAATCTTTAGCAGGGTTAGTCGCTTTAGCAAAGCTTCAGGTTCAAATTTTTGTTAGTTTCTTTGAGTTCTTGCATGCCACCATTTTCTCAGAACCCAAACAAATCTAAGGATAAGCAATTAAATTTTCCCAGATACTGAGAACAAAGACACGTTTTTTTTTAACAAGAGCATCTCCAGCCCTTACTACAACATTAAACGAGACCAAACAATAAAGAGAACCTATACACCGCTCTAAACACCAAAAATATCCAACTTGTTAACAAATTGATCAAAGTTTTTTTTTTTATAACTCAGGTGCGCGGTCAAATTATGCGCACCTCTACTAAGGCCTTGTTTCACTAACCTTTTAAGACTTCTAGGAAAAGTGCACGTTTTGTCCTTGGTCATACAAAATTCTGAAAATAGCTGAGTTTCTTGCTCATTTCCTTCTCCAATTTTTTCCCCTCGTCATTTTTCCCCTGTTCAAATCCGAGATCCAAACACACAGTTAGGTTTTACTGTGTTTGTGTGTGTTTTTACCGAACTGTGCTACTGGTACAGCTGCTGCTGTACAGACAACGTGTACAGTGGGTTTTTGGGCCCGTCTTGGGTTCAACAAAGATAATTGGAACCACTCATTTTGTTCAAAATATTTTTTTTAAGGTCCCTGTAAAAAATCAGTTTCATCCAATATCGTGAAGGGCATTTATGAAATGTCCATATTTGTTCAATTGCTAGCCTAAATTTTGAAGCGAAATTGTACGTTTTGTAAACACCCTTAATGATATCGGATGAAGCTAATTTTTTACTAAGACCTCAAAAATAACATTTTGAACAAAATGAACGGCTCCGATTATCTTTGTCGGACCCGAGACGGGCCCAAAAACGCGTTGTACGCGCTGTCTGTACAACCCTTTCTGTACTAGTAGCATTTCTCGTTTTGAACTGGTCTTATTGTGCCCATTTTAACACCACTTTTCGTGGCTTAACAAGGACAGTGAAATCACACTATACAGGTGAAGTCTCACTGTCCAATTTACTTTCCAACTTTAGGGTCCCTTTGATTAGGGCCAAAAATGATAGTAGTAAGGAAAAAAATGCAAGAGAGAAAAAAATGCCACTATTTTAACGTTCGATTAGCACGAAAAAATGAAAGTGCTAGAAAGTGAACGTTCGATTAGCACGAAAAAATGAAAGTGCTAGAAAGTGAATTTTCTCGCAAACCATTTGCTTACAAACCTTTTACTTCCTGAAAAAACAGGAAAAGATATTACGAAAAAAATTCCTTTTGGAAGCAGCCACTATGCCCATGATTTTCTCTTTCCTATCATGATCTAATTGTATTTTAAAGATAAGTAAAGAAGCCCACAGTACAACTTTAACCAAATTTGCGTAACCAAACCAAAAGTGATTTGTAACTCTCACTAATATATTCATGGTGCGTAACGGACATGCCCTTCACAACTAACCCGAATAATACATGACAATCCCTATAAAATATCGTAACAAATGAATAAAAAGTATGAAATAAACTGAGCCATAAAAACTGCATAACAAATGAACTACAAAATTCGTACCTACTCATACACATTCATAACTTCGTTTTTCTCCGGCACACATCAAAATATTACTACGTAACATAAACAAAAAATAAACTCATTCTATGGTACACCATCCCTTTTTTCTTTTTTTTGGTAGTAATGGCGAAACATAACAGTACATAACAAGTATGGAGTATTGAATCTCTACAGAGTCTTCGTGCAATTGAAATAACAAAACATGAGGTGCAACAGAAAATAAATTAAAACCCAGCAGCTCAGTAAGAGCTTCCTTCGCAAAAGTGTCAAAGGGCACATTTGTTCGCCTCTCGGTGATCATGCCTCACTTCCACCAGCGGCAACTGTGCTAGGAGATGCCTGCATTCAGAAATTAAGTTGTACAAGGGATGAGAGTAGGTGTTGTGATCTTTGAGCATATATTGATCACTGATGCGGCATCCATGCTATCTACAATATTGGACCAGTATCTCTCCTTAGCTATAGTAAAACCATCTCTCAAACCGCAAAGTTCAGTGGCTAAAACCGTACAAGAGCCAATGTTCCTTCGAAACCCCACCAAACAGATTACCATTGTGATCTCGAATGAGACCCCGTGCTGCCGCTATGCCATTACCACCAACAGCTCCATCTGTGTCGATCTTAACCAGACCAATGGGAGGAGGGTTTGCATATTTTGTGTTTTAAACCGTATAGAACCATTCATTAGCCCGGAACAAAACATCTTGTAAAGTAAAAAATCTAGGTTCAAGTGGGTTAGTGGAAGGACTAGAGCAGAAGTGATGTTTGTTCCGATTGAGCCAAATATACCAACAGCCCAAGAGGAAAAATGATAGGCCAAGGGATACCGGATACATGGTTGAAAGATGACTTGCTTTGAGCTAGGAGCCAAGTCGGGAATGGGATGGAATTATCAAAGAAAGTGGATGTGAGATTATCATCAATGAGATGAGACCACATGTCTCTCGCTCTGGGGCAGTCCCTAATAACAAGCAAGGCATCCTCAATCTTATTAGGGCAGTGCAAACAAAAAGGATCAGGAGTGATACTACGAGTACAAAGATTATGCTTGGTAGCAAGTCTGCCATGTGCTACGAGCCACCTGAAGTGAGTGACACGGGGGTTTGCGGGGATCTTCCAAATCCATTTCCAATCATCGAAAGGAGGAAGACTATCCCCACTCATACAAAGAAGATGAGCCTCCTAACCAGTGAAGAGACCCGAGGATGAGTTCCAACAAACTCCATCGGGTTCATCATTGAACCACCTAGCAGGATGACTAAAAATCATGTTTTTAATGTTGGGAGGGATGATTAAAGACGTTCTATCAAGATCCCAATCTCCCTCAACCCACAGGTCTCTCACTTTTAATTAGGGGTGGCAAATTAAACCAAATCCATTAATAAACCCAACCCAACCCATTTATAAGTTGGTTCAGAATGGTCTCAACCCATCTAACTCATCTATTAATGGGTCTCTATTGGGCATTAATT
>BPLS01024286.1:0-12071 GCA_019656275.1 Rhododendron kiyosumense | reverse complement strand
TCAAATCATATTGAACCCAAAAGAAATGGACGCTCGGTTGGAGTTAATTAGAATTCAGAATTTTGATCGCCATTTGTTAAAAAAAAAAAAAAAAAAACTCTATTGAGACAGCTATGGATGATCAATTTTTTTTTTTTTTTTATGAGCGCTTGAACAATCGAGACTTTTAAAATAATTAAATTGCTCAAATAATCAAAATGAGACTATAGCGGGTTCCATTCACCTCACAAAAGGATCTCTTCGGAGGATTACATAAGGGTATATATTCTCGCAACAAACAATTATGTCATTGAAGATTATTTTGTTCATCCGTTGCATTAGATTTTTCCTACTTTATTTGATAGGGACAACATTTAACAAGGCCATAAAAGATGTTACATTCCTCCGAAAAGAGACTCTGGCGATCATTTCAGAGAGAAAAACCATGTTGGAGAAGGAAGACAATCCCACTGTCAGAGACCTATTGTCCTACTTTCTTCTCACTCCAGATGCGGATGGCAAGTTCATGAGTGAAGAAGACATTTCTTCTAAGATCCTGGGCCTACTGGTCGCTGGGGAAACTGCGTCCACTGCACTCACCTTCACTGTCAAATGTTTAGCAGAACATCCCAACATCTATCAAGAGGTCTACAAAGGTACTATTTAATTAATAATCCAATTTCAATTCGTTTCCTCCACAAGTTTGACGTAGTATATGCATGTCAAAAATTTCATAACTTGAAGAATCATTATAGATGTTAGACATGATCCAAATGATGTGGTAGTTCAAATCATCCAAAATTGTTTTAGTACCTTTACGGACATGTAGACACCTCATTTAGATAGTGTGCAATGTTCAGAAAAATTCGTCAATCACATAATATTCCAGAGAACAATTTCATTAATAACGATACAATTACAAGATTGAACCAAATTACAGAATACAAAAACAGTAGACAGATTATGTAGAAAGAGATACAAACAGAATTTCTTCAAACTTAAAACCGAGTCCTGTGTGATACCACAGTCTCCTTAAGAAAGATTCGCTGCCTATCGTGGGTGTTGTAGGTTGAGTCAACGACTTCTTCCAGGATTGGCTCGACTAAACTGCAAGCCACCGGAACTATTGGGGTACACCCTCTGTGGGTGGGTGTGACCACAGAGGATCACTCCCCCCTGTGGTATAAAAAGTGCATTGTGTGCACTGTGTGTGTGCGAGCGAGCTAGTGACAAGAGAGAGGGCTAGAGAGAGTTGAGCGTGTGAAAGCTCCCCTAACGAGGGAGTGGGACTCTTCGGAGACGCCCGGAGAGACTGTCGGAGAGCCACCAGAGTGAGCGATAGAGAGAGGAGTGGGGAAGCCGGATTGTGGCTATCCCGGTGAGGTTTTTTCATACTTGTATATGTGATTTATACATAGTGGAGTTTTTCCTCGAATATCTCTCGTTTGTACTTGGTTTATTTTCGTGCTTGTGCTTAGAGGTGTGAATCAGGATCGGGGTCTCGTCCCAACAGTGGTATCAGGGATGGAGTCGCTGGTTCGGGGTCACCGGAGAAGCACATCACTGTTCGGAAGAAGCACAGAGCATTTCTCTTGCTGGGTTCTCAGTTGAGCCATCTGAAAACTCAATCAAACTAGTAAGGATTGTGCACCTCACTGAGACGAGTCAATAGAAGGTAACAGGGTCGAGTTTCGTCACCGGATGAAGGCTCGAGAGCCATTCGATCACAGTTGGCAAAGGCAGCGATGGGCAGAGAGGCTGTTTTGAAAAGCCCGAGGTCGTGGATGATCGAAGACGAGTTTTGAGCACTGGGTTGTGTTCACCTCGAGGAGATGATCACTTAGCATGTCAGAGGAAGAGCTCGGCAATGTCCGGTCGAAGGCAGCGGCAAGGCGGCGGAGGGGCAGTTCAAGGGTGGTTAATACCAAGAGTCGCCGAATGCAAGATTTGAGCATAGGGTTGTGTTTGTCTCGTCAAGATGAGCTCGGAGATGGTCGAGTGGTCGCCGAGGTTCATCGCAGGGGGCCGTACGCATGGCTAGAACGGGCCACCCATGGCCACGCGTCAAATCTACGCACGCGGGTGTGCGACACGCACGGACAAGAGGCTGGCACACGCTAGCATGGGGGTGGCACATGCTAGCACACACCTTACATGTGTGGTCAATGTCACGGAGGCGATCAATGCTGACTAGGCGATGAGTCAGCAGCCACGTCATCGGACACGTGGCAGTGCCCTGTCAGCAGAAATGGGTCCATGGGTGCCACGTCTAATGCCACGTCAGCTAGTCAACATTGACGTGGCTGGTCAACGGTCAACGGGCCCGTTTAGTGGTCCAGAGGTGTTTTTTGGTCGGTTCAGAGCGGTTCGGGCCGGTTCGGGCTAGTTCTAGAATGGAAATGACATTCCAGACGCAACCGCACACTCCGTTTTCAGTTTGGAGGCTCCTAGGTTGGTGCAAGTGCTTAGTGGAGCAAGAAAACGCGTGTTTGGAGGTGGTTTGGATTGCGAGGAGGCTTGTCTGAGCAGCATGGATGTTTGGGGTGATTTGTTGTGGAGCTAGTAAGCAGGGACACATTAAATTCGGGCTAGGTTGCTCGTCTGGTAATGACACAAGCACTTATTGAAGTGATAGATCGATTTCGATGGAGATCCTGGATGATGGAAAAAGCCAGGAATGGAATGGGAATGGACGAGTGGCTGGGAGAAGACCCCGGGAGAGCTGACGGGAGTGCAAGGAGTTGACAAAAAGTGGCGGAAATGACAATTGGCGGAGCAGACTTGCAGGGATCGAAGGTTGATCAAGGCAAACATGCGCGGAGCTAGTGAGCAAGGATACACTCGGGTTGGTAGTGACACAGGCACTTACTAGAGCGATGGTTTGCGGAGATGATTAATAGTGATCGGAGGCAGTCTGGTTCAATCGGGATCGAAGTCCTATTATCCGGAGATGCAGTTTGTGATTCGGGCTGTAGGATGAGCTGATCGGATGTGATTTTCGATCTAACGGATGACGGGCAATCTATACGGGCTTATGGAGTGTACATGCAGATGGAGCTGATGTTTGGTACGGAACAAGCAGTATGGGTTTATCGATAATGAACATGATGAGCAGCAATTGCGGACGCACACGGGATAGGCACGGAGTACGAGGAGTCACAACCTGAGATGTACGGATGTTTGTGCCTAGATATGAATCAGGAGGTGTGCAGGATGCCGCTTGGGTGATGATTACTACTGCTTGCGGGGGTGTTCATTGGAGCTCTGGACAGGGGGATTAGATGGAGACGCGACTATGCATCGCAGGATTCTCTTCTTTCTGGGATTTAGTGACTAGATCCTCTCTAGGATATGTGGCCACATGAGTTGGAAAGATGGAGTCACGAATTGTGTTCGGTGATTGAGCATAGTGCGTTTAGGGTTCAGCCACGGAAGATCTGGTCTTGCAAGGAGACACTTGATCAGTTGCTATATACACTTCCGGTGTGGGTGTGGTGAGACTTCTGATGGCTAGCAGTGACACAGGCGCTTGACTAAAGAGGCAGAACGGGATTGGCGGACGCGGATTACAACATCCAGGGGTGATGCGGGCGCTCGGGCAGCAGAGGAGTGCGGATAGAAATAGACTTTGTTGCGAACATCTTAGGATTGAGATGTGGAGCATCCGGTTTGGATGTGGAGCACTCGGTTGAGGGGCTGCGGTGTATCGGTGGTGTTGCCAATATAAACCACAAATATCTAGTCGGATTTTTTAGCCTCCTCGCAAGTGATGTGTGAGATTGTCTGGCGAGTGGAGCCTCTGGTGTGAGCAGGGGGTAGCTGTGGTGCTAGAGTGGCGGATTGCAACCGGACAGCGCTGCAGATTCAGTGATTACCCCACTCGAGTGTAAGGGGTGATTGTTGGGGTACACCCTTAGTGGGTAGGTGTAACCACAGGGGATCACTCCCCCCCGTGGTACAAAAAGTGCACTGTGTGCACTGTGTGTGCGCGCGTTAGTGACTAGAGAGAGGGCCGGAGAGAGTTGAGCGTGTGAGAGCTCCCCTAACGGGGGAGCAGGGCTCCTCGGAGACGCTCAGAGAGCCACCAGAGTGAGGGGGAGAGAGAGAGGAGTGGAGAAGCCGAATTGTGGCTATCCCGGTGAGGTTTTTTCATACTTGTATATGTGATTTATACATAGTGGAGTTTTTCCTCGGATATCTCTCATTTTTCCTTGGTTTATTTTCGTGCTGGTGCTTAGAGGTGTGAATCGGGGTCGGGGTCTCGACCCAATAGGAATACCACCGTCAATCGCCTTGGCGAACTGACTACCGCCTGCCTCTCTCTCTCAAGAACGAATATCAATGTACGTCTGGAATGTTGTGAATTTGCTAGTACTCTCTTCAAAACGAGGGCCACATTTTTATAGAGAGTTGGACACAAGAGTAACTCCAGGAGATGTAATACTGTCATTAACAGAAGAATGAATTATGCCATTTGAATGAGGGAGGTTAGAAGATTGAATACACCATCATGGGGAGCGGTTACGGGAGTTACAAAATTTACACATCAATAGGTCTATCGATTGTGGTGCGTTCAGATACGAACATGGAACGTGCATGGTTGCCTCGAGAGACCCTCCGGTAGCCCCGATTTCATTCATCTGAAATTTCATAAAAATTTCCAACATGCAATGCTTAAGCCTGCTGCAGAGACATTGCCCAATGACGACCATGATACGAAGTTTGCTGCAGAATTTCCAAGAAGTTAGGTCGTTGTGTAGAATGTCTCAAGTTAAACAGATTGAAAATTGGAGCACTTATTTTTTAAACCATCTTTAGGCAATTTATATATTAAAAAATATGGTTGAAAAATTAAGTGCTCCAATTTTCAATCCGTTTGAATCGGTGGGAAGATCTTATTTATATGATCATTTTATCCTAAAGGGTCATAATTAATTTTTGACTATCGTGCTCTCGTTAATTAGCTCTAAGAAAGTAAAAGAACTAAATATCTCTTAGGATTAACCAACGAGAGTTCTAGAGCCAAAAATTAATTATGACCCTTTAAGATAAAATGATCAGAGAAATAGGATTTTCGCACCCATTCAAATAGATTAAAAATTGGAGCACTTAATTTTTTCTCAACTTTCCACAAAGATTTTCTTCCGGCCTCTTTTTTTTAAAACCTCTTTGCAACCCAAAAACAACCCAAAACTACGTAGTTTTGGGTGACTACACCCCTGTGGTGACCCAAGTCACCACAGGCACCCCGGATCCGTTAATTAAGGTCCATCGTCGTTTGACTCGTTTCTCATTTTCAAAATCTTTTAGGTGTTTTGTTTGAACCCGAGGTTTTTAGTCTAAAGCTTCTCAAAATTTTGGTTTGTGAAAATATCATTTTCAATTTGTAGAATCATTATGTTGAGTTTTTTGTGCTCGTTTTGAGTCAAAATGTCTCTATTTGACTATTTCCCATTCAAAACATCCAAAACCCAACTTGTTTTGATCTGAACCTAATCAACATGTACAACCTGAACACAAAGTTGATTAGACTGCGGTCATCCATTAAACGAATAAAAAAAACTTGTCTTCAATAAGTGAACGGGAAGTTTGATTTTGGAAATTTGCTATCAAGATAATTTGGATCAATCGTTCAGTTGCGGATATCTAATTAACTTAATGTGGCACCTCATACCACATTTGGAAGTGTACATGGATGATCTTATAACAAATCAGACAGTGTTCCATTAGCATGTGGTACAAATTTGTTTTGCTCGTAGGCCTACACTTGAAACTATTCATGATGTGTAGTATTATCAAACAAATTTACAATTTTGGGATATTGTTGATTATTACTTACATTTCAAGTAAACACTTCAAATCACGTAATTCAGATGGGCCACATCGAACCTCTCCTAGGGCGTCACATCGGGAGTAAGTTGCGATTCTTACAACCCTATTGGAGAAAAGCCGCGTCCTTTCCCATGCCATGCACATATACAATCGCATACCTTTTCCTTTGATACCTATATATGTTCTAAGGTTAATTTGTTTTGATATTTTCAGAAGTAATGGAGATTGTAGAGTCCAAAGGGACAGGAGAGTTGCTAAATTGGGATGACGTCAACAAAATGAGATATACTTGGAATGTTGTATGTGAAGCTATGAGACTAGCACCCCCCGCTCAAATAGGTTTCAAAGAAGCCTTAACTGAGTTCACGTTTGCTGGTTTTACAATTCCCAAGGGATGGAAGGTACGTAATTGTTGTTTTGCTAAGCTCTACGTATCCTGTATTTGCATACATTTATTTTCTTCGAATCTATACACATTTTAGATAACTATAAATACCAAAATTTATAATTTAATTGTGGGGGCGAATTCACTTTTATTAAGAATTTTTAGCATTTGTTAATTTTGCAGGCTTGCTGGAGTGCTCACTCGACTCACAAAGATCCTGACTACTTTCCGAATCCTGAGATATTCGATCCCACTAGGTTTGAAGGAAAAGGAGTTGTGCCATATACATATGTACCTTTTGGCGGAGGGCCTAGAATATGTCCAGGGAAAGACTATGCTCGACTAGAGATACTTGTGTTTATCTATAATTTAGTGAAGAAGTTCCGATGGAATAAGTTAATAGCAAATGAGCGGATAGTTTTTAGGCCAAATCCGAGTCCTGAAAATGGTCTTCCGATTCGTCTCCAGCCTCATGAGAGCACTAGCATTTAGTAGCGCAACCGTTTTGATCGATATACCAAGATTGATGTTGTCCTGTTTGTGAAACTATGCATAAGCTTCTCATTCTTGAATAAAGTTCGGTGTGCTTAAATTGTTTCAGCATTTGAATGCAGTCAGTCGAGTGTGCCATTTAGCTGGTTCTTTCGGTATGAATAGAGGACAAAGAAAATAGCGGTTGCATTAGGTACCAAACCACGAAGTTGTCCGCTAAGAAATCATGGCACTAGCACCTAGAAAAACAAGTTACATTGCACAGAAAACAAAAGTTCCATTGCCCATATCTAAAATCGAAAAAAAAAACAGGTTACATTGTGTTTACACCCGTTTTTAGCATCCAGTCCTAGATTAGCGTTGGGCGGCCATTTAATTGAACTTCAATTAAATTGGGCCAAGAATTGGAGCTAATTGGGTTCAAAATTAGTGGGCCAAGACAGTCTTGATTGGGCCCAATTAATTTTGACCCATTTCGGTTTAAAGATTGAAATCGCAGGCTGTGGGCCATGTTTATAAAGGTCAAACCAAGGCCCGATCAGTTTTTTATGGCACCTCGTACCACATTTGAAAGTGTACATGGATGATCATATAACAAATCAGACAGTGTTCCATTAGCATGTGGTACAAATTTGTTTTGCTTGTAGGCCTACACTTGAAACTAGGGGTGTTATTCGGTCGGTTTGGGGTGGATTTGCCGCACCCCGATTGGGTTCGGGGTATATAATCCGGAGACCGATCCCGAACAGTATTAATTTCGGTTCGGTTCGGTTCGGTTCAGGTATATAATCCGGGTCATTTTTAAAAACTAACAATAGATTACGGGCTATGGTTGGGCTATTTTTCCACTCATATTTAGGTCATTTTCACATGTTTCTCACCCATATTTGGGCAATTTTCAACTTTAAGTCATTGACCCATGTTTAGGCCATTTTTTCACCCATATTTGGGCCATTGTACCTATTTTGTTTTTTCAAACACCAATTGAAAAAAACAAAACAAAACATACAATTAACAAGTATGCTCAAACAATTACAACTTTCACAAGTACTCTTCCACCCTTTTTTTTTTTTTCAATCAATTGGAAATATCTTCTACACTAGCGTATATAACTTGGAGGAGTTAGAGTAACTTAGAACAGAGAGAGCAATCGATTGAACTTTTTCAGTGAGTGCAGCCATAGATTGGTGGAGATCTGTGATCATTTGCATCATGTTCTCGTGGTTCCAATTTTCCTTTATCAATAGTGATTCTTGTCAAATCAGCCATAAGGAATTGGACAAGAATTCTTCTTACCTATCTTGCCTCTTAACAAAGACCACCAGTAGGGGTGATACCGGTTCGGTTTCGACCGGTTTGGGGGTATTTTTCGGTCGAAACCGGTTATCCGGTTTGAGATTTTTAGAAATTGAAACCGGTTGAGATAAACCGGTTCTGGTTTCGACCGACTCAACCGGTTCCGGTCCGGTTTATCCGGTTTTCATTCATGAGCCTTATTTTGGGCCCAACATATCAAAAAATTCACAATTCAACCTATAAAATATCAACCAAAAATCTATAATTCAACCATTTTTTTTGGGCCTAACAAAAAAGGATCAATTTTGAGCTCAATACATTAAAAAAAAACTCATGAAAACATAATTAAGCCTATAAAAACAGTTTTTATATACTAAATATATTTATTAGACCGATATATACTACAGAATATCAACCAAAAACTCATAATTCAACATCTCCCCTATGTTTATATATATATGTATGTATGCATATGTATGTATGTATATATTATATGTACATATAACCGGTCCGGTTTCAACCGGTTTTTAAAACATATAAACCGAATCGAAATTATTTTTCCGGTTTATAAAATTTTATAAACCGGAATCGAATCGAAATTATTCAACCGGTTTAAAAAATTCGGTCCGGTCCGGTTTTTCCGGTTTCGAGTAACAACCCTAACCACCAGTCCAATTCTCCTCTATCCCAAATCAGAAAGTCTATACACACATACAATCTGTGCACAGATTGTGCACAGATTTCGTTGTGGGGCGCACCACGGGTTCCACACAAATCATCCGAGCTGTTCATTAAATGTAAAATATTTTTTCAAGGGTTCCCGTAAAACATAAGCTCAATCCGATACTTATAGGTGCTCGATCCAACCATATAACTTTTCATTATTCAAAAATCTGAATGAAAAGTTAGATGGTTGGATGAAGCACCTATAGGTATTGGATTGAGCTTATTTTTTACAGAGGCCCTTGAAAAAATGTTTTATATTTAATGAACGGCTCTGATGATTTGTGTGAGACCCATGGTGGGCCCACAATAAAATCTGTGCACAATCTGTGCACAGATTGTTGTGTGTGTAGCAGGGTTCATCCCAAATACATCAGTTGTCAGAAGCTAATCAAGCATGGAGCTAGAGCCCAAATGGCCTCCTTGTAGCTTCCAAGCAAATGTTCGAAATATGAAGTGGAAGATATACTGGCATACGTAAAGAAAGCAGGCCAGAGAATATGCTCACATGGCTTAAATTTGGGTTCCTGTCTCAGCTTGAAATGTTCTGTCAATTTCTGTTCATGCACAAAAATTGGGCAGTCCTGGTTGAAACTAGAAAGTTTACTGCGGTGATTCCACCTGGAAAGGATTTTGGGCAGCGGACAATGGTGAACGCAAGCCTTACTAGTCATCGTGATGGGGTCGTGGAGAAGCCAGTGGAATTGGTAGGCGCGTTGGTGTGGGAGAGGCTTTGATTGGGAGGCGCAGAAGTGGCAATTCGATTTGTTTTGGTAAATTCTGTCCAAATTCATCCTTACCAACAAATAAAATGTCCCTGGAAATTCAGCAAACTTCCAAATTTAAGACTTGAACCCTCCTAGGCTCCTACCGGTGTAAAAGAGCATCAATTTCACTGATTAGCTAAAATTTCTCAAGTGAAATTCCATTTCGAAATTGCAATTTAGGAATGTAGATAACAATTCAAACTCGATAACTATATGAAAACATGCAAATAGCTTGTCCTATTGGGTTTTGCCCATGTGAAAGAGAAAAAGAAAATTACTATGGTTAGTTGGTTTTAATTGGTTCGGTGGTGCAGCAGTGAAATGGGTTGGCTGTTTGGCTCTAGAATTCTCTCTTTAATTAGCCGGCTGTGCTTGGAAAGTCCCAAGGAGCATTTGTGGCTGGTTGAAGTTCAAGAAGTATCTCGGCAGATGAAGAGGCGTGTGCCAGCCTTTGTCAAGCCTATTAATAGGCTTACTGTGCCGTGTGTGATGTGTGAGTGAAAGGAAAAAAGTGGAGAGAGCAAATTGTGTGAGAATATTGATGAGCATAGATAAAAATACTAAGAGCTTGAGAGCTAGAGTAGGGTATTTTGTATCTCATTATACTCATTCAATATTAGCGGAAGTTGTTTTCACTCCGTGGACATACCCGAGTTTGGGGAACCACGTAATCTTGTGTCTCTTTTGTGTGTGAATTTTTTTTTGTTACGCTTCCGTTGTGAGAGTGATTGGGTATTTTACCCAACATGTCCTTTAGGCTCTAATCTGGAGCCTTGCTGACTTTTAAAAATCGAGGGGAGTTAAGTAATTGCTTCCATATTCATCCAAGAACTGCAGATACAATAAAATTTGGCAGTTGAACATTACAAGCCGTACGTAATCACATCAACACGCGAGATATTAACAACCATAGGAGAAAAAAAATCACGTAAAACCATTTGGAAAAAAACGTAGAATTAAACAATAAAACACAAGTTTGGTATATCTTCAACATCCTTCATGCTAAATTTAGACACCACAAAAGGTCTTGAGGGCAGATTGGGCTGTTGTACCATACCGATGAGCCTCCGCGTAGAAGAATCCAAGGAATTCAACATGATCATAGGGCTTGAAGAGTAAGGGGTGCTCTTCATCTACTAGCTCTTCTGGTGCTTTAATTATGTGTCCTGATTTTGGGATCGCAAATAATCCGGTAGAGTACCTTGTTTCTTTCCCTCTCATCATGACACGATGAGTTGGAGAATGCAGTCGACCATTCGTCCAAGCCTGCAAAATGATCAGAAACAGATCAAATCTTCCAAGTTACATAAGCTTCCCAACTTTGCCACTGAAGTTTATGTTTAATTTGAGCCCGCAAAAGAATCTTACTCATTTTTCAAACAGACTTACGTAGAAAGCATCGCCAGCCACAACTGTGAACGAGTTTGCTGAGGGTTTAACATCAATCCATTCCCCGTCTTTTGCCTGCACCTGTAACCCATCCACATGATTTTGAGACAAAATGGTCAGCATGTTCATGTCCGTGTGTGGGAGCAACCCAACCTCCTTGTCGGTTGTTTCGGGTACTTTAATCTTCATGACTCGAAGAAGGTAGTTCGTTAAGTTCATGTTTTCATCAAAGTATTTCTCCACGCCATAGCTCTCCACAACCATTCTCCTAATTATCAGATCTAATTCAGAGATTTGCTCCGAGTATGTTTGTATGGTTTTGCTGCCAAAGCAAAGAGTTCACAAGTCAAGGAACCATACTTTTCAAAATATCAAGAAAACAATAACAATTTTACAAGAAAACAAAAAGTACGTACTATAATCTGTGGTATTTACCAGAATTTAGGATTCCCTTCTGGCCACAAGACATCGGTGAAGCCTTTGACCCTTTCAAGTACATCTGCATCGTCAATTCCCAGGCTTTCGAACAGCAGCATTTTTGGTATCTTCTGCACGTACCCATGAAAAGGTTTTTTCGAAGAGTTTTTCACTTTTGTTTCTGAAGGGAGATCAAAAAGCTCTTCTAATGCGCCGAAAAGGGCTTTTCGGAGGTCTGAAGAAACTTTGACAAATACAGCCTCAAAGCAGCCATATTCTTCGAGGGCTTTCTGGACTTGTAGTTTGATTGATTCCCACTCAGGACTGCCCGGCCGTAGTTCTGAGTGGGAAAAATCAATAATGGGAATTCTTAGAAGAGTTCCAGAGGCCATAATTGGAGGCAATGATATTAAAAGCTCTAAACTTGGTGTGGGTTTTGTTGAATTTCAAGTGGTTTAGCCTATTTATAGAGTTATTTAGAATGGCTTGCGGGCTGTGGATACATGTGTAACGGTCCTCCCCCTCTGCTTCATTATTTTGGTATTTTAAGAAAGTTGACGCGGTTTTTGGGAATTCAAAATGAAGGTGGAATTTTTACCTACACTACGTATAGTTTGATCATTTTAATCTCAAGGTGATATAAGTTGAAGAGTTGTTTGCTCCAAAAAAAAAAAAAAAAAAGTTGAAGAGTTGCTATTCTTCTCCTCCCATTCGTATTCTGTTTAGCATTTTTGTTCTGTTTAAGAGAATTTGCATCTTCTTGTGCAAACGGATTGCACATAAGGGAAAGG
>BPLS01024280.1:0-14011 GCA_019656275.1 Rhododendron kiyosumense | reverse complement strand
TTTTTTTTCTCTGTTTTAAGTTATTAGCTACAGTTTGAGTATCGTTTCGTTTCACTGATGTCATTCGTGGTTTATATTCGTTACCAATTGAAGATTTTGGTACATTTAGGCTGCTGATTCACCTCTACCGTTTATTTTTGTAAAAAAATTCCAGCGTGCTCGTGAAAATCCGCAATTTGTGCTCTCTGTGCCATTGAAATTCCTCTACTGCGTCTGTGTGTTTGTCGAGTAATCTTCATGCATTTTGTTAAATATTGTATTCCCAATCTGTTGCTGCAATGTATGTGGTGTTTCTTGTGCAGGGAATGCTACGTTTAGCTTGCTCTATGTTATTTGTTTGATAGTCAGCAAATAAACATACCTTCGTGCGTGGTCTTGGGTGTAAATTTGTAATTAATAAGGTTAGCTGCATGTAGAATAAAAAGCTCAGTTCGACATTTGATTTAATGTTTTTATTTATCTCTTGCTGCAGCAGTGTTATGATGATTTGTGTTCCCTTCATTTATTATGTTATCACTGCTGGAGGCCAAAGGCAGTTGCTGGTGAGGTAGAGCATCAATAGGCTGCTCAGCTGACTAATGGAGCTTATAGTAAGTTTATGCTTGACTAAGCAAATATATTCAGCCTTCAATAATAGTTTAAGATGGACTTTGAAAGACAATCTTGGAGTGGCTAGATGATGTTGTTCATAATTCATTTGTGCACTATAGCACTATCAGAATGTATCTGGAGCCTCTAATTAAATTGAAAAAATAAAAAAAAAACCTGCTTGCATACTAATACAGAGAATTAATACTTTGAGCTTACTTTATGTAATTTGTTTGATGAACATTGAATAAACATGCCTTCAGGTTTTCTCGTTCTATTCAGTTTGTTATTAGGTTGTCATTTCATATGTTTGCTGTTTGAATTCTTCTAGGTGTTGGCCATTGCTGGTATGTTAAACGCTTCAAAGAGGCATGCAGCTCTAACTCCATGGCAGCAAAAAACCTAGAACTCAATGTCCACTTTATGGTACTTATTAATTTTTCTTTTTGGTTTCCCTAGATGCTATGAATAAAAGTAGACCTGAGTTGTTTGGCAAAGTCCACAGCCAATATTTGTACATGTCTTTTTGGTTTTCATAAATCATAAAACACGTTTTCCAATGGGAAAAAATTACAAAGGAAAAAAAAGGAATATGAAAAAGGTGTAAATAAGCTCTAGGATTCTCAATTGGGTATTCAAATTGTGTTTGTGTGAAAATGGTGCGTGCTTAATGGTAAAAGTAGGTTGGAATTAGTGAAACCTTCATGGGAAAGCTAGACATTTTTGTTGTATATTTACCGCAATTCTGGGCGGTGGTTAGCAAGATCCTATCATAGATACCATTCTCAGATGTGTCTTTAACCAGTATCCCATATGAAATCTAATTTCTTTGAGCTGATGCATCTGATGTCGACTTTCATGAGTCACATTTGAAATACTAATGAGAATGAAATTGGTCTCTGTTAGTTTGCATGATGTGGTCTTTCTTCAAAGTGGAGTTCTAAGTTGAATTAATGGCGTTTTTATCTTTGTTCATGTGACCAATTCTTAAGTTTCCAATGCACATCTATTTCAATAGAATAGATAGACCGTTATCGTTAACGATCTTTCTGTTGAATATTCATCGCATATTTAACTTTCTCCCTATACGTTGAATTTTGTTAAAAAGTTCACTCATAATGCTGGTGATCTTTTGAATACTGCAACTTTTCATTGACTTATGGTACTAGAGTTTGTAATTCTTGCACATCCTTTTGTTTTGAACAGATGCACTCAAGTCTAAGATAACTACCGGAGAAAATTCTAGAGTCAGAACTAAAATGATTGCCACCGATCCTCTCTCTATCTACCGATCCATCTCTCCCTGCATGAATAAGGTGCAGTCATTTGGATTCTCTCTCTTGTGATTCACAAATCTGGTTACTTTCTCAATAGAACCTTCGTCTTGACAATGAAATACAACACAATTAACGATTGTAAATTTGGAGTTTCCTTCATGGTCTTGTTATCCTTGTGCAGAATAATATCCTTGCCCAGCTGTAGCCTATCAGTGGTAACAAGCTCACTTATTATAAGTGTATGGTCCTTTTATGTTATAAACAGAACTATAAAGACGATGCAGCATCAAAGTTGTTTTGACAAAAATTGTATTTCACTATCTACTTTCAGTTTTGTAGTTTTGGACAGTCCATATCAAACCTTTAACAGGGATTGTTATATCTGTCCAAACCAGTTGGTGAGAATTCTCGTTGCGGTGGTTTTATATGGCTCTGCTTTCAAAAGATTACCATTGGCTTTCATTTTTTGATAGATTATTTTCTAAAGAGTGGGAAGCCGGTTTAGTTGGCTGGTAACAGGTTTAGTTTGCTTACCAGCCACTCCACAATGCCTGTTGATGTTTATTTTGACGGGGCAAGTCAATCTATGGATTCTCACCTCCTTTTCTCATGTTAGTTGTTTGTTTCAGTATTCACTTCTTTTATTAGGATATCAATATTACATTTTGTCCCTTTTGTTTGTTTGATTTACATTGGTTCTCTGCCATTCCAAGGGCCTTGCGGCCAATTGGACCGCTTGCCAATTTTTTTCCCAATTTTTCCAATTGACCCCCTCAATTGGCCAGCCTCCCCTTATAACTTTAAGGCTAATTTCGTCTTTCAGCTGTTTTGCAATGTGGAACACATGGTGCGTTAGAGAAGTGAGAATACCAGGGTTTCAGAAGTGTCCCATCTTCTCTCTCTTTTAAGTATACCGCTTTGGGAAAAGCGTGAAATAACCCCCCAATATTGCCTCGCCATCACTGGCCTATGCCAGCGTTTACCTCTTGTTCCCGCATTTAGTTGGATTTATTTTTTTGCCTCTGGTTCTTTGCGAGTTAAGAGCACTATATCGAAAGAGTAGACTAACGTTTACCTCTCAATGTACACACCTTAAACTTCCTCAAATATACAGGCACAAAATTCACAGGCATGAGACTTCGCGTGCTAGCACGCGTAGATCACCTAGTATCAAATAATGTTGCTTAATAAATTGGAATCTAGAAGAAGAATAAGTAATAAATTTAGAGCAATTTATAATAAGTATTCCTGTAGCACAAGTGGCAAAGATGGGACTATAAGAAGCAGAAGTTCTAGAGTTCAAGACCTTGGAAGCGAAGCTTTTTATGTAAAAAGCAAGAGTGCAAAGTACTGAATGAATTTTCCCAATTGCAACCCCTGAAGCACATGGAATAATTTTCCTTCTGCCTAAACCTACGATCAGATTCTCCTATCCTGAAGCCCTTTGCCTCTCGCATACTTTTTCTCTTCCCAATTTCTTCACCCATTTACTTCTATCCTTTCATTTACTCCACCATCTCCCTCATTACATTTCCCAACCAATTCTTTTACCATTTTCCCTTCATGTATAAATAAGAGAAAGCAGGAGAGAATGGGTGTGCTGATTTTCCGAGGAAAACTATTTTGCTTGTTTCTAAAAGTGTTCTTCTGTTACTTTGTGGAAAACCAAGCATCAAGGATATTTTCATTACTTGTAAGTTTATCTTCTTAATGCAATTCAATAAAGTTATTTCAATTATTGTCTTTCATTTCAATTATGAGTAGCTAAATTAGTTGCTAAGGCTAGGATGAAATTACATGCTTAAATATCTATTTTTATTTATGTGACATAATTTCTCCAAACAAAAGCATGGTTAATTTAAATTGTTAAGAGCTCTTCTTGTTCACTTGCCTATTTTTCATCGAACCATTAAAATTGGATTTTCATTGTGTTTTGTTGGATTCAATTTATGAATTGTCAAGAATGTATATAAATTGTGTTTTGATGGATTAAATGAATGTTGTGATTTTATACAACTGTTTGGCAAAAGAAGAACTAAAATAGTAAAAGCTAAGAAAAAGAGTTGTCTTGTATATTTTCTACAATAAAAGAGCTTTGCCGCCAACTTATTATGTAGAGAAATTGGAGAATTAAGAAACATAAATATTATAGATATGATGCATGTAATGGATTCCAATGCTCTAGTATTTTTATCATCACTTTCAGTACTTTTAATTCTTGTAAGCTTATTTTTCTCAACCCAAACAAAATATTGTTGAACTAGATTAGGAAATTTAATTTTGGATCACAAGAGCTATTCAACTGCGTTCTATTCGTAATAGTCCTTGTGGGTTCGATCTCGCACTTGCTAAACTATACTTTAGTACAATTCGTGCACTTGTGAGTACAGTAAAATTTATGCACAACAGTGTGCTTAATATTGCTCTTAGTTGATGTACAAATGGTTGAGGATATCTTTAAGCCATATTGAATCCTATAGTTGTTGTCTATCGGTTCATTGAGATGACCCTTTGTATTTCATATCCGTTTGTTGAAACCCATTCACTCTAATTGCATGTTTCATCGCATCTACTTATAGCTAGAGTCTAGAATTCTCTACTGAGCTAGTATAGCTCAACAAAATCCTTCTTTTCAGGTCTTAATGCCAAGTAATAGATTGCATGCTATGGTGTGCTTGGACACGAAGATTTTTGGAAGCTAATTTGATTTAGTTACTCTCTCATTTTTGTAATAGACTTACTTTTGGTTAAAGATGGCTTTGTAACTAATTTACTTTTGGAAATATCTTTTGTCTTAAGTTTGTAATGTTCTAAACACTTTGTACTTGTATCGAAGTTAACTTGAGCCGTGAAGCCAAGGTTACAATTATTTAAAAAATGGGGACTTGTTTGTAAATTGAACAGGTGGGAAACCATTTTGGGTATTATTTATCTTATGTGAGGATCTTTAATCGGAATGGTTTATTTATTTATTTTGAAAATCGAGAGGGTGACAGCTAGCCTACTTGCTACACATAGATGCTCGGAGCTCTGTCGTCCCTTGCTTTTGCTAGATGAACACTAGAGCTTGCTTGGTATTTCAACCTTTTTTCTAGCAAATGGGCTTAATGATAAATCTTCCGGGTTGGAATCAACCTGAGTAATTTGAGAGAAAAGCTGATTGATTTGAGTCGTGGGTGTTAGGATCTCCTAGACCTAGCCTTCCATTTTTTTATTAGTTAAATATTCGTTCAATTTAACCATTTATTTTCCACCGTTTAAAGTAAAACAACGTTGGCCATCTCTAAACACTGAAAACCTTGCTTACATCTATAAATTCATCCAAGCCGTAACAAATATTCCCTTGGGTACGATACCCGGTCTTCTGGATTATTATACTTATCTCGACGTATTAAACCCTATGCTTGGGGTGTTACTCCATTCATCAGAGATGACGAAGCATTTTTGGCGTCATTGCCATGGATTATCTTATTATGGCTTTTTTGGAGGTTCGACAAACAACTGTAAGTATCCCGCTTTACTTTAGGTTTAGCAGTTTATGTTTGGTAGCTCATATCTAACCGATCCTCATATCATAACCTGAGGTGTAACGAAGCTAAGCTAAATATCGAGTTTGTCTTTAGTAGTTTTAGCTTGCTTTAGTTAATTGCATTGCTTAGCCGAGGTGGTGGCATAACCTCTTGCAATCTTGTTGAGAATGAAGTGGCGGCGTAGCCCCTCTAATCTGGTAGTTAGCTAGTTAGTAGTTTGGTGTATGCCTGCGTACCGAAACCCTATTTCAAATCGTCTTCATCGGTCTTCTTCTCCATCAAAAATCCGGAATATTACTCTGGTGTATCTCGCACATTCTCTTCCTCTCAATTATTTCGTCGTCGACGTAAAGGCCCAATGGCCGAAGAAGTTGTTATCCGTACTTTGCGTGAATATCTCAATGAGGAGCTCGGAAGTATTTAGAAAAGAACGAAGCTTCTAGATTCTAGGGTACGTATTTTGAAAAATTGGAGGAGTACACCAGTTTGAAAGCAGAACTCCGGGGTCTCCTACAGGGTTTCGAATTGATCCATGATCAAGGAATGACTGTTGTTGAAGTGGATTCTGACTTGGCTGTGGCAGTCACAATGATTAACGAGGATTCTCCCCTAAATTCACCCTACAAAATGTTGGCTCAAGAATGCAAAGCGTTGACGGACAGTATGGGAAGTTCGTTGAAGCACACTCTCCGGGAAAGAAACAAAGTTGCTGACAAGTTAGCCAATTTGGGTGTCGTAAGAAGAGAAGATGGTGTCCCTTGATATTCCGCTGGAGGACACATACCCCAGCTAGAGGCCAATATTGTCGGAGTGTCGTATGAGAGAGTCTAGTCTTCTCTTATTTTCTAGCGTACCAAAAACAAAAGAACAAGGAAATGAACTCCTGTAAATAACCAAAGTTCAAATCGCAAAAACATCCCCATATCCCAAACTTTGCCTATATACATTAATTACTCCTATAAATTTCGCAAGACCACATTTCCTAGATAAACAAACTTGACCAAAACCCAGAACAAAACTGAGGCATTAGACCTAAAATCCCACAAACCAATATTGCTATTGAACAAGAGAATTTCATCTCCAGTGAGGTCCTCAAACTCCGGCACTATATTCGATAAGAAAATAGCATCCCTGGGGATGTCGTCGAATTCCGGCACCGTAATGAACAAGAGAATTGATTCTCCGGCAATGATGTCATATTCAGGCACCAGCAGCATCTTTGACCGCCTTCTTCAGCTCCACGTTAATAGTTATTGATCTAGCACTTCCATAGCAAATAGTAACAGGTTCTAACATAACATTATCAAACACTTTTCGGTTGCTATCAAGCCAAATAAACCAGAGATCGAGTATTAGTAATAATTAGAAGTTTCAAAGGATAAACCCCTGTTTGTGTATCTTCATGGGCCATTCCATGCATACATAACTAGATGTAGCTAGTTCACCGATAAATTTGTTAGTAATTTATTTTAATTAACGGGTTTCTGTAATCTTAACGTGGGGAGATATTTAAGTATTTAATATCATGAAACTCGTAATATCATTGAGATAAAGACGGAAGTGCAATTATAATTTTGTAGTGGGGTGAATTATAATTAGTGAAATAAGAAATAAAATCCTAGTGGGATTAGGGTTTCTTATTTACACTGGGAGCCCGAACTTATTACTCCTTAGGTCTCTATCGTAGCCCTATATATACACGTTATGCTCTCAAGGTCAGGAACTTGGTTTTTCTATTATTCACGAAATAGCGAGAGACCTAGAGAGAGCAACTAGATCAAGATAGAGTCCACACTCGACTCGTGTTCTAAACGTGCTGGGAATACGGTAGAAAATCGTAAGGTACGGTCGAGCAGTATTTGTGACATACAACAAGGGGTGCTGTAACAAGTTCAACCGTCGTGCGTGACACAAGAGTTGTGGTAAAACTCTAATTCCGCCTTGTAGGGTTTTGCGATTTTTTATTGTCTAATCTGTACGCGTCATTACTGGGTTTTGGAAATCGTTTCCCAACAAAATTATCATTGTGCGAGTTCCAACGAGGAAAATCATTAGAATTAGCCAAGTTTGGGAGCAGAAGAAAATTAGAAACAAAGAATGGTAATGGATTGAGAGTTATATTCCGAAGTACCAAAATAAATAAATAAAAAAAATTGGATTGAGAGTTAGGCTCCGTTCCGGAAACCTTCTTATTTTATAAGTACTTATTTTGAGTTTTCTTTCACAAAACTCAAATAAGCAGCTTATTTTCACATTTTCAAACTCAAAATTAATGTAAATGAAAAATAATTTTTCAATTTTTTTTGCACCGTATTAAAGATCTCAATGAGATCTATCAAACAAGATCCATAGTAATAGAAAAATTATTTGCGTAAGCACATGATTTTTTAGCTTAAAATTACCTTTTTGAAAAATAAGTACTTATTCACCCTTTTCTGAAACACACCTTATTATTAGACAAAAAATAAGTTCTTATTTTGGTTCCGGAACGGAGCCTTAATCAATTGGTTGAGAAGATCAAGTCCCATTCTTTACCACTCATTGGTAAAGTCAGCCACCTTAAGGTTGTCCTATGGCAAATTGAAGTGACTGTCACCTAAAGATTAGTGCCACACTTCTTCTTTTTCCCGACTATCAGGGATGTTCGAATCACGTTATATGCATATCAATTAATCTCCTCCCCGATCTGGTTAAATATATGCCATCCACGATAAAACTAGAAAAATCTCAAAAAAAAAATAATTTGCAGCTTGACGTTAAAAATTGAACCTTAATCAATTGTGTGAGGAACACCAACTTAGTGCTTAGTGCCACACCACCAGCCGTGGCAAAAGGAAATATCATTACCATATGCTTTTACGAGTGATGTCTCTAGCTTGACAACACGACGTCAAATGTGTGAAGCTTTCCTGTTGTTGGGCCGGCCATGGTTGGCCCAATATTTTTTATTTAAGGAGCTGGATCATAAGGGTATGTGTATAAACAAATTTAGCCCAAAAAGAATTATAGAAGGTCCAAGCCCATACCGCAACCCAAGCCTAGCTTGGACTGGTAGAGTTGGGCGGGCGGCACAGCGCACGGGTGTGACAAATAGGCATCCACTTTGTGCATGCCCTCTCCGCCTACAAAACTTGTCCCAAGATTCTAACCCATTTAGGCCATATCTGAAGTATATACACCTAGGCTTAGGGTGGTCACAGGTCGGGTATGGCCCGCAACCCGACCCGACCCGACCCGACCATGTCGGGTAAGGAAAAATTGAACCCATAGCCGAACCGATTGATGGTATATACCCGCCCGTGAACCCGATTTTTTGGTCGGGTCGGGTCCGACCAAAACCGAAGTAGTCTATATGAATTGTTCTTCTTTTTTTCGGGTCGGGTCTGGTAAGGAAAAACAGCACCCTGAGACCTGAATCGAAAACTGCTTTTTTTGAAAAAAAATGAACCCGTACCAGACCTAACCACATGTTCGGCCCCGCTCGAAACCCTTCGGGTTGGGTCGAGTCTGCCGGGGCGCGGGTTTTTTGCACACCCCTACCTAGGCTAGGCTGCAAACGAACCGAGCTGCTTACGAGCGGTTCGCAGCTCGGCTCGTTAGTGGCTCGTTTAATCCCAACTCGAAAGTTAAACGAACAAGTTTGAGCCGATTTTTCAGCTCGTTTCGTAAACAAGCCGAGCTCGAGCTAGGATAAGCTCGGCTCGAGTCGGCTTGCGAGCTCGGGTATATATACTTAAGTTTAGGATTTTTATTATTATTTCATAATTTGTTCTTTCCGTTTTTATTTTCTAGTCAACCAAGGAAGGTTAGAACACACGCACGCCAGTACACCCTTGGTCCATAGGAAAACGAAAGATGTATACATTCACAATCAAAATATTTTTTGTTGTATTAGGCCTATGCGAAGATATATACATTTTTCGTTGGTTCATTAAGGCTCGTGAACAAGCTCAAGCTCGAGTCAAGCCAAGGCCCGCTCGGCTCGAGCTCGACTCGTTAAGTTTTCATTCAGCTCGAGCTCGTGTTTGTTAAAAATTTAATAAACAAACTTGATCATCGTAAAACTCGGCTCGACTCGGCTCGGCTCGTTTGCAGCCTTATATACACCACACACAATTCTCAGTTTTGTGTAGTAAATGGGCCGGGATGAGCTTGATTTTAAAGAGAAAGTTTAAGCCCATCTATTCATTGAGCAGGCTTAAAAAGACAACTACACCCAACCAAACAAATAAATCCATTCTATACTATTCAATCTCGAACCATTTAAAAGACGGGTTGGACTGTGCGGGCCAGGAAAAAAATTTTTCTTCCGGTGTGCCATCACGAATGACAAAATGTAACAATGAACAATTACGTGTTTTGATAATTAATATCTGTTAAGAATATTTTTAGTATTAACAAATGTTCTCAACATATTCTTGGCGGATATTAATTATCAAAACACGATCTGAGCTCACATTTTTTTTGACCCAGTGAGTTTCTCCTAAACTTTTTGTCTGTTATTTTTTTCCCGTAATTTTTCATTTTATTTTTTTATCATAATTTTTGAGATTATTCAGGTCCCGTTCTACTAAAGTTCTTATTTCTTAAGTACTTATTATTTATTTTTCGAGACAGATCATTCTCTCATAAAATATCATATTTAATTTAAAAGATAAGTATTTATTTTAGTTAACGAAACGATGTATGATTAGTCTCAATGAGAAAAATTAAAAAAACGTGAATCAAAGTTGCAAAAAAATTCATACTCCTCTATAACACTAAAAAGACAACAAATATCAGATGTTTGGCATTATTTTTTGGTGAACTTTTTTTTTCTATTAATTTTGGTTCCAATATTAATTTTTACAGTACTCCTCTCGAAACAAATGATTAATTTAAATATTAATATAACTTTAATAAAAAAAGGGGACTCAAATACAAAAAGCGACGAGCTATCTTCCACACCAGTTGCGTGCTCACTGTGTCGCGACCCGGTGTGGCTTCTTCCATCCAAGCCGAGCCGAGCCGAGGATACACAGAGACAGAGAGAGCCCTAGTGGTTTTTTTAAAAACAAAATGGACGAATTGCAGAGACCACTGTAATCACGTTACCATTTTCATGGAAAAACCAAACGAAACAGCAGAGAACATCACAGGACCAGACGCCTCGCCGCCGTGGGGGACGTGGGAGGAGCTCCTCCTGTCCTGCGCCGTCCACCGCCACGGCACTGACAACTGGGACTCCGTCGCCGTCGAGATACAGAAGCGGAGCTCCACCCCTTCCTCCCTCCTCCACCTCACCCCCTCCCACTGCAAGCAAAAATACCGCGACCTCAAACAACGCTACAGCCCCCCAGACGACGCCGCCGACGCCGTCCCTTGGCTCGAAGAGTTGAGGAAACTCCGCGTCGCCGAGCTCAGGAGCGAAGTCGAACGCTACGATGCCTCCATCGTGTAATGAACAGAACAAATCTACTCGTTTATTCTAGATCTGAAGGTTTGGAGTGTATGTGTTGATTTGATTGTTTGTTCAGGTCGTTGCAACTGAAGGTGAAGAGGTTGAAAGAGGAGCGAGAAGAAGAGGACGAGAAATCGAACGGCGGAGAGAAGTCGGATCCGGAGAAGACTGTAGAAAGAGAAAGAGAAGATGAACACGGAAAAGTCTCCCCGGAATCGGTGGCCGGTGGACCGGTCTCCGGCGGAGATGACGGGTCCGTGAATGAGTCGAATTCGACGGATCCAAACAAGACGGGGAAAGACGGTGGTAGTGCAGAACCGGAACCGGTTCGAACCGGAGAAGGTGAACCGGATGGTGGAGCTGGTTTGGCGAAGCCGGTGGGGGAGAACTCGTGTAACGGGAGTTCTAACAGTATAGAGAAAGAGGAGGAGGAACCGGTAAGGGAATCGTTGAAGGATGAACCGGGTGGAGGTCAGGGTGACTCGGTCGAGTTGGGGGAATCGGTGGCCGAGTCGAAGGGCGCCGCGGCGGCGAAGGAGGTTAGTAGTGACGTGCAGAGTTCAGCGAGCAAATCGAGGAAGGAGGAGGAGTTGGGCGATGATAAGGTGCGGTCAGGTTGTGTTAGCGGTGGTGATGAACCCGAGGACGTGGATCAATCGCGCACTGTCGAACGAGCCTCCGTCGAATCGCCTTCGTTGGTGGAGTTCCTCGAGATTGTTCGTTCTCACAAGCTCGGCTCGGTCTTTGAGCGGCGGCTCGAGCGGCAGGTATGCAGAAGAAATTATTTTATTATTCAAATTTTTTTTCTGACCTGGATTTTGTTTGGGTCGCAGGTTTGAAACGTGCATCTACACCCGTGGAGCAAATTCATAGTGGTATTGGTATTTTTAGTTAGGCATTCACGAGTGGATTTTTTTCAAAATAGCAATACCATTATAAATTTGTGCGGGCCTTGACTAATTTTTTTTTATAGATATTTTAGTTAGGTTGTAAGTATTTTAGTTATGGTATTTGAGCGAACAATCTCGAGGTGTTGGTGAGGAATTCACCAACAAACGCTAGTTGCTCCACATTATAGTGCTGTGGGAACCTCGGCCCGCATGTTGTTGTCTGCTTATGAGTTGATTGTTTTATAACCACGTGTCTTGGCTAACTTATGCGCACCTCGACTAATTGTGAAAACTATAAACCCGCCGTTCACCAGCGGGGGTGCTTTTGAGTTGATTATATGCTCTAGAATCGAACCTAGTAAATTGTCATTGAATTATTATGTTTGCTGCCAGTACCATTGAAAAACTACTTTATGGGGCAAAACAGTTGGTCCCTGCTGTTTGGTGTTTGTTTTTCTTAATGAAATGAAATCTTGCCAAAGAAAAAAACAAAAAACAGTTGGATTTTCTTTTATCTGCTCCTTTGGTGGCAATTCTTTATTTCTCTGCTCTAGACCTTTCTCTGTGTAAACTGTAAAGGTTTTCAATCGACTTTATGGTTTTTCATTTTTGTACTTCTAATATTTGTTGGGTGTTAATCATTCACAAAGTTGTCCACTTTCCAATAGAATGAAGCTTTGGTACTACCCTGATAATGACCCGTCCTATGATGTGTCTCGGTAGGTCATGCATGTTGTATATGGGAAAGAATTCACCACTTATGGATACTCCGGTACAGTCATTTAATGTCTCCAAATATGTGTGCTAAAATCTCGGTTCTCGTATTCCATTTGGTACACACATTTTGGTGTTGGTAACTATGTTTGTGTATGTGCTAGGATAGTAGAGTTTATGTGTCTTCTATGCTGTATGGAATTGTGTTTCAAACGTCACAGGCAATTTTCCTTAACTGTAACTATATCTATTCAAGAGCGTCCTACTTTGGGACTCTGGTCCATTTTTAGGAGCAAGGCAATGCGATTTGGTTGCCTTTTGGCGAGGTCTTTGGACTTTCGGTGTCTGCATGTTTGGTTTGTTCCCAATTGTTGGCCTATTTACAAATCTTAATCCAAATCACTCAGCATAGTGCTACCAGAATATATTTGATGTGATTTATGGTGGTTTTACCCGAAGCATAAATCACTTTGATGAATTGCCCTCAACCTTGCAGGAAACCCCAGAGTATAAGGACTTGATTCGGCAACATGTAGATCTCGAAAGTATTCAAACAAAGCTCAAAGAAGGATGGTACTCAAGTTTCAATAGCAAGTTCTTTCGCGATCTGCTGCTTCTCTTCAACAACGCCATCCTCTTCTTCGGCAAAGAGTCCAGGGAATCTGCAGCTGCCATCAAGCTTCGGCAGCTTGTTTCCAAAGAGATGACCCGAACAAATCTGAAGTTCGATTCTTCAGCCGAAGAACAAACTCCTACACCATCCCAACTAGTCCTTTCCTCAAAACCGGAGCCTGAACCATCATCTGATTCTTTGCTACCAAAACCAAAAATGATATCAGGCCCAATGATAGTTTGCCGCAAGCGCAGCTCAATTGCTGCAAAAGCACTGATTGGATCATCCAATTCTGGAGGAGCAGATAGAAAGAAGGAGCAAAAAGCTGAAGAAAAACCAATTCTGGATTGGAAGCAACCTAACAAGAAATCGTCGGGAAATAATGCTGAAGAAAATAATCGGGTGACAAAGAAGAGGACAAGTGACAGATTCGCTTCAGCTGGTTCAAGAAGCTCGAAGAAGAATGGCAAGAATCGAGCCAGTCCAAACCCTAGCAAGAATTCAGAGCCTCTTTCCAGTGAACACTCAGAGCCTAGAAGTGAGAAAAACGCCGCTGCCCCAACCACTGTATCAGGTGGTGCGAAGAAGAGAAGCGCAGCTAATTTCTTGAGCAGAATGAAGCGAAGCTCGACCACCACAAATAATAACGGCTCGACATTGCTAGATACGCTGAAGAGCTCAGGAATTAGTTCCGGCATGAATACCAGAGGAGGGGGTGGTGAGCAGAAGAGAAGTGGTGGCAATGGCAAGGGTGGCGATGGGAAGAAAGAACTGGTGGTGACTTCGAGGAGGGGTTCAGGAGCGGGGAGACAAGTGAAGGAGAAGGAGAAGGAGAAGGAGCAAGGGAGCCCCGCAAAGAGAAACGTTGGGCGGCCCAAAAGAGCGGCAGCACCACCACCTTCTACGCCTGCGGCAGTATCTGGCAAACGGAGTAGGGAAGGAGGAGGTGGTGATAAAGA